>PVJI01004562.1:0-106750 GCA_004026765.1 Micronycteris hirsuta | reverse complement strand
ACAACAGACAAGGGGAGGTTAGAACAGTATAGGAAGTACAGGAGCAGAAGGACTTATGTGTAGGACCTATGGACAAAACTAAAGGGAGGGGAAAGGGGGGTAAGGGGGAGGGGGGAGTGAAGGGGGGAAATGGGGCAACTGTAACAGCATAATCAATAAAATATAGTTAAAAAAGATAAGAAAATAATAAAGAAAGAGGGAAAATTAAGCTTCTAAGCCTTTAAAACACTGCAGATTCTAGACATAGGAGCTACCAGGTCCAGAGAATAACAGGGCAATTAACTTGATGCTCGAACTCATTACAACTTACACTAATAGCAGAGGACCTGTCTTTCCAAGCAGAGGGAGAAAATGACACGTTTAAATCCCAGGCTGTTTTTCAGCCGCTGCCTGGAGCCTCGTTCATACTGCTCCCTGCCCGTTGCAAACCGGGCAGCCAAGGCTTAAGGGCTTAAAGCTGATAGAAGAGGAGCCCCTGAAGGAGGGTGAGAATCAGACCTCTGGGGCTAAACAGGAAAAAGTAACAGGAGAAAGTGCAAAACATGTCATTAATCACTGCTTCAGTGCCTTTGCCACCATGGGCAAGCCCCAGAAAATAAAAACCTTAAATTTTTTAAAATTGTGATAAACAAAGACTAACTGCAGCAGAGAGGCATCATCCAGAGGCCACAGCAAAACCTGCAGGTTTGGTATTTTGGAAGGATTTAAACACATGTGTATGGAAGGGCCCACCCAGCATTAATGTGGGGAAGAGGTCATGTTTGTGTCTTTCCAGAAGGTGTGGATTGTCCCATCTGGGTGGCTGAGCAAGCAGGGAGACACTGTCATGGACCCGGTGCACCAGGTGGAACCCCAGATAAAGAGGCTAAGACTAATGCCGTCTGCAACGATGTCTCAGTTGGTGTGCTCAACTCGAGAAGCCACACTCCCCACACGGGGACACTTGAAAAACTTGTAGGTAAGGCCGACAGAGTGGTCCATCGTCAAAAGGCATCTAACAACCCTGACCGTGACCTTTTATTGTAAAAATGAAACATAGGTGCACTGTCTCCCAGGGAGAACTAGCCCTTCTCCACAGACGACTAAGCACCATTTTTAACTCAGTACCTGTTAACACTGATTGTTTCCTTGGGGAAGAACTGGCTATTCTCCTGGAGGTAACAGTTAGTCAATCAAGTCACGAAGGGCCCTTGGCATGTAACCGCCTTTGTCTAAAATATATTAATTCAATCTAGACAGTTAACCCCAATATTTAAAATCATTAAATAGTTTTTCCTCCCTCACCAGCCACAAAGTAACTGTTAATTTACTAACTTAGGGAAAAGGGTATGCTTGTGTTTCCTCTACAATAGGACCCTTGGAACTGCCAGCAAAGAGAGTGAAGCCGTATCATAGAGAAGGCTACCCCACTCCGTGACCCACCTCCAGCCTATCGGACTCCCCCAGCCCAGGAAAAAACACTACAGACGATGCAGATGCTCTCGTCACCTGCTAACAACTCACTTACGATTCAAGCTTCTCTGAGCTGTGTGTCACCCCTCTGACGCGGAACTCCACCCAGCACTCACGGGAGGAGGTTCAACATCGCATGTAAAAGCCTTTTCCTCCCATCTCAAGGGACAAATCAATCGACTCCAGCTTGAGCTACGTCACCACCTTCAGGACATTAAGCAACTCATTGAGCAGGAGGTCTTTTGGACCCTGCATGACAACTTACAATGGCTCAATACAAAGACTTGGTTTGAAGGACTACATTTATGTGTCTGGGTTTTGGAGACTATAGGATGTCTCTTAATCATTGTAGTCTTTTGTGCCTTGAAATGTATATACAAATTGTTTTCCAGGTATTATATTACACAAAGTAGCAGGCTTCATCAGACTTACCACTGTGTCCGCTATTACAAACAAAAAAGGGGGGGCATGATGGAAGCCATCCTACCTGGTTTCGAGGACCGTAGCCTTATTAACAAACAAAAGAGTCCCCCAGCTAGGGCTGAGTGATAAGACCTTGGGGCCATGAGCCACCTAGGAGACAAAACCTATCCTCCTGGAAAGAGCACAGCTCCTGCCTTCCTCACTTCCCCCTGCTTGGCCCAGGTGGATGACTGGTTAGCCAATGACGGGTAAGACTCCTCAAGGGAAGGGTAACCTAAGACAGGCACAGTCAAGGAGGATCCGTAGGAGAAGGACTTCGGGGTCTACAGAGTAGAAGCAGAAAGACCCCCACCCCTCGGCTTTGTCATAGCCTGAGTCCTCATTCTATCTGTAAAAGACCTCCTAATCTCTCAGCTGCTTTGCTCACTCCTCCTGACTCAGCCTAAATACTATGCCAGAAGCAGCTGTGGCCTTATACTGGCATGAATGGCTCCCAGGGCCAATCTGGCCTGAAAAAGAAATGTACATTTTGTCTTTTGAAACCTGCTCTGCATGGCATAATCTTATTGATTACAGCAGCACCAGTGCTTTTAGTCATGCTGCGTTTTAGAAAATAAAAAAGGGGGAGATATGGCAGACGGTGAAGGCTGGCGTCATACAGCCGGAACCAGAAGGGGTTGAACAGGAGATAGATAACCACAAACTTCAGCTGAATGTGACTGTAACTTTTGCAGAAGACATATGTATCAGTTAGATAGCCTGGGAATGGAACAATCTGTGCTTGCAGTGTCTCCCTAAGTTTGCAAAATGTCCTTGAGCTCTATCTAACCAACTCCTATAAAATAAACGTGGAGCCCATGTTTGGGCCTCATTGTCTCTCCATCAGAGGACAATATCCCACCTGGTCCCCACTTTTCCTTGAACTATCTGTGTTGTGTCTTTCTTCATCTCCTGTCAACCCCACTTAGGAACCCCCTACTCTGCGCCAGTCACAGCATGCCCCCAACTGGGGACCTGGCCTGCAACCCAGGCATGTGTCCTGACTGGGAATCAAACTGGTCACCCTTTGGGTTGCAGGCCAGCACTCAGTCCACTGAGCTACACCAGCTGGGGCAATCCCCTCACTCTTAAGTGGACCCTTCTAACTTCTTTGACCAATAGAATATAACAGAAATGATATTTAGTGATTTCAAAGGCTAGATCATAAAAATCTCATGCACTCCCTTCTGCCTCTTCTTTGGAACCCAGCCTCCATCCTGTGAGGAAGCCCAAGTCATGTAGCAAAGCCAAGTTAAGGTGTTCCAGCTGAAAATCAGCATCAACCACTTGATGTGTGAGTAAGGGAGCCTTCAAGATGACTCCAGTGCTAGTCACAACCTGACTATAATGAAAGATCCCAAGTGAGAACCATCTCACAGGTAACCCCCAAAACCATTAGAGATAATAATAAAATATTGTCAATATTTTAAACCTCCAAGTGCTAGTGATTTTTCATTAGGTACCCAAAACAAATTTCAGCCCCAAGAGTGTGGTGCTGCTGAAACAAAAACCAAAAACATGTGGCACTGGCTGTAGGACCAGGTTTGGGGCAGAAGCTTACAGAGCCTTCAGATGTTAGTGAAGGCCTTCAAGTGCTTCCAGAAGGTTGTTGGTGAGGGCTTAAAGAGAAGTAAGAAAAGTGCCATTGGAAACTGTAAGAAAAGAATTATGTACACAAGGAAATTTTGTTACATATGTAGTATTGTTATGTGATCGTGGAAACACTGTCCCCTGAAGTAAAATAAAATTGGGAAATGTATCTAATAAACTCCATGATCTAAAGAAATTTTTAGGTAAAATATTGAAAGTACATCTGACTTCTTGCTGCCTATGATAAAATGCAAAAGGAAAGAGATCAGTTAAAGGTGAAATGTTATATACGAATGATGCAAGACTTGCTGAGTTCAAAACTAAGCTGTTTCTTATTTTAGTTACTCCAAACGACTAACAATGCCAAAATTAAGAAATAGTGTCTGGGCAGAGGTCAAATCCAGGGCATTTAAAGGAAAACATGGTCTGAAAATTAAGCCAAAGGTGTAACTAAAAAATTATTTTATTTATTTTTAGAGAGAGGGAAAGGGAGGGAGACAGTCAGGGAGAGTAACATCAATGTGTGAGAGAAACATTGATAGGTTGCCTCTCACATGCCCCCAACCAGTGACCTGACTGCAACCCAGTTGTGTGCCCTGACTAGGAATTGAACCTGTGACCTTTCAGTTCGCAGGCTGGCACTCAATCCACTGAGCCACACCAACCAAGGCTAAAAAAATATTTTTTAAAACCTCAGAAAGATTTAAGGCGGTGCTTCAAAAAGACAAAGGCCTTTTAAGGATCTCAAGGGTTTATCTAGCAAAATTTCTCTATTAAAACAATAGAGCTTTTAAGAATCTTAAGGACAAGGAGTAAACGCAGGAGAAGGGGTTGTTGCAAAGAAATTTATATATGAATTTTTATCTAATAGGTTATATTGTAATTGATACATATAACATCTACGAGATTTTAAAATATATATAAGCTTGGCCTTAGTCAGGTAGCCCAGTTGGTTAGAGCGTCATCCCAATACTCCAAGGTTGCAGGTTCAATCCTTGGTCAGGGCAAATAACAAGAATCAACTAATGAATGCATAAATTAATGGAACAATAAATCTATCTCTCTGACTCTCCCTCCCTCTCTCCCCCCATTTCTAAAATCAATTTTAAAATTAAAAAAATATTTATATAAGCTTGAATTGAAAGGAACAGGAACAGTACAAACAGAAAAGAGAACTTTGGACCTGAAAACTTCTATGGGCAAGAATCAGGCTAAGAAAACTTGTCACTTACAAACATGGGTTACTATTTATAAAAAGGAAGGATGGTTTAGAAAAAGAAGATCCTAGAGGATAAAGCCAAGAGCCACAGTGAACTCATAGGCAGTAGAACGAAGCCAAATGAAGTAGCTACGCCTGAGACACCACACTCAAGAACCTCATCCACATCTGGATGAGACCCTGGACTTTAAACTGATGTCATAATGGAATGAGACTTGGGGAAGGGATTGAGTATACTTTGACATGGGAGGGATGTGACTTTTGATCAAAATGAAGACTGTAATAGATTGTGTTTTCCAAATATTTCCACGAAAATCTGTAACATCCCACGTGCTCTTTTGTAATACTGACATTCCTCTCATAGAATAGTGGAGGCTAGATCTCCCTTCCTGTGTCTTGACTGGACATCTGTGACCACCTGAACCAAGAGGATATGATGGAAGTGATGCTACGTGACTTCCAAGGCTAGGTTAAATGCCATGCTCTTTCTTACATCTTGTTATCTTGAGCTACTTGCTCTTAGAACCTCACCACTGTGCAGTGAGGAAACCCAGGCCACATGGAGAGGCCACCTATAGATGTTCTGGCCAATAGCCCAAACTTGAGATACCAGTCAATAGGTAATATCAATCACCAGACATTGTGAATGAGGAAGCCTTTGAGATGGCTCCTGCCTTGTCCACGGTTTGCTTATAACTGCAGGAGGTTCCCAAAGTGAGAATAACAGCTGAGCCACCAGAACTGTGAAAGATAACAATAAAATGATTGTTAATGTTTTAAGTCATTAAGTTAATGTTTTAAATCACTAAGTTAATGTTTTAAGATAATAAAACGATAGTGTTTTAAGTCACTAAGTTTTGGGATGATTTATTATCACAATTGATAATGGAACAAACATGCAGAAACCAAGGAGAGGAAGGAGAAGGCCTGGAGGGAAGAGCTAACCCAGTCCTCGTGGCAAAAAGGGTTAACAGAGGTAACAGGCGCCTTGTCTTACAAGAGACAGAACTATATAGGCAAGGCCTATGGGGGACAAACCGGATGTGTCTAGCCAATGGCATTCTCCTTTGTGGATGTCAAGATATATGTGGCACCTCTGGCAAATCCAATATGGTAATGAAAAAACAGCCCTGGCTGGTGTGGCTCAGTGGATTGAGCGCTGGCCTGCTAACCAAAGAGTCGCCAGTTCAATTCCCAGTCAGGGAACGTGCCTGGGTTGCAGGCCAGGTCCCCAGTTGGGGGCATGCAATATGCAACTAATGGATGTTTCTCTCACACATCTATGTCTCTCTTTCCTTCTCTCTCCCTCCCCCTCTCTATAAAAATAAATAAATAAAACCATCAAGGAACATGTATAAAGGACACACGGACAAAGCCAAAGGGGATAAGTTCGAGGGTGGGAGGTGGGGACGGGAGGGGTGGGGGAGCATGGTGGGGTAAAAATGGAGATGACTGTACTTGAACAACAATAAAAAAATTTTTTTAACTCTTTTAAAAATATTTTTAAAAAACAAGCTGGATTAGTCACCCTTACCTGATTTTTTTTCCAGCCTTGATCCAACATCAACAAATATATCACCATCAGAAATACATGCTGACGGGGTTGGTGTAGATTTTGCAGAGGAGACATCGTGGAGAAGAGTTGAAAAATTTTAACCCATATCTGAACAACCAGGAAGAACCAAGAAATAATACCCCAAAATGGGCCTCAGAGAAGGGTTCTGTCCAACTCTTTGGGAGGAAAGAAGGGGAGTAGTGGGCCGAGTCAGATGAGGTCCAGGGGTCACAACTAATCACTGTGTTCTGTCTTCTCACCTGCCTCTCAGGGAAAAAATTTGTCTGGTAATCCTGTAGTGATAGAAAATATTTTTCAGGTGAGAATGTAACAGGTTAAAAGGGTGAAGATTTTATTCTTTTGGCAGCTGTGTGAATTCCTCATAGGGAATTACTTCAGAGAGTACATTCAGACTCTAAGTCCACAGGTTTTTTAAAAAATCTTGAGGAGAACTTTGAACATATGCAAACCTTGGAACTTGGGGATTGGTTCATAAAATTACAACCTAAAATACAAGAGGCCAGGGAGCTACAGCAGACTTCCAGGCTATGTATAGGCCACAAATTAAATAAATGAATAAACAGATGAATTAATAAATAATTATAGCACAGTTATTGACACCTTCCCACTCTTAATTTTAATGGTTGGAAAATACATTTATTGTTTGAAATTCAGAATAGTTTTAGCTCAAAATCTTTCAAAATCAAAAGAAAGTTAACTACCTTTATGATGTTAAGCCAAGAGTTAAAGCTGTTACCTAATGATTGGGTCTCTTGACCTAAAAAAAGGAGATATAGAGATTGTAAAAAGAAAATTATCTTGCCCTGGCCAGTGTGGCTCAGTTGGTTGGAGCATTGTGGCATAAATGAAAAGGTGCAGCTTTGATCCCCAGTCAGGGCAAATACCTAGCTTGAGGGTTCAATCCCCAGTTGGCATGTACAGGGGGCAGCCAATCAATGTTTTTCTCTCTCTCACTTCCTCTCTCTCTAAAAGCAATGAAAAACTGTGCTCAGGTAAGGATTAAATAAAAAGAAAAGAAAAGAATCTGACTCTGAATTTAATTAGAGAAGACAATCTATTTTAAAAATCATCATACATTTAAAGGAAAGTAATCAGACGCCAATCAAAGATGCATAGATATTTTTTAAATTAATGGGAAAACCTCAACAACATGAAAACTTTTAGCACTACGTGAGTATTGCTGGGCCAATTCTGAGACAAAATAAAAGTCTTCATTCAGGATCCAAACATGCAGGAACATGCAAATAAGAGCAGAACCCTGGCTTCCATCGTCTGGTTCGTGTGTGCAGAGCGGCATCTGGCGGATTCAGAGAGTGCCCCTCAGAAGGAAAGCGGTGGCACATTTGTCATTTCATAACCGCTTGAATCTTCTGCAGCTCTTCAATGGGCTTCCATGGTCAGTTGGTTATAAAGAGCTTTCAAGGCTCACTAGGAGCCACAGCTTCTCAAGGCTCTCGATTCTTTTTTCATCAATATCACATCAGATTTACAAAGAAACGAAAAAGCCTGACGCTCTGTGGGCTGCAGACAACCCTGACCCCACTGCTGGGTAGGGTTGAGGAAGGTGTTGTTGTTAATTTCAGAACTCCAGGATTCTTTTTAAATCCTAAGTGTTTTACATGAAAGTCTAGAAAATTAGTATGAAAGAAAAATGCCTTGTAGAAAACTTTTGAGTGATCTTAAATTAAAAGCAACAATAGGTGGATTGGTTAAATTCATAAGCATTGGTAGCTTTGTTTACAGAAATGGATTAAAATATTAAATACCTCAAAGAAAGAATGCAACAAGTGGGGCAGATTTATTTTATTTTGGTTTTGTCTTCCTAATATTATCTTTAAATGGAATGCTTAAATATAGAGAACTCAATAAATTAGATTGCTTTTCCTTTCTGGCTCCATCTAATGGATAAAATCCGTTTGTCTGTGTGTGTGTAACATACACGGTATATTCTTAGAAGCAAGACTTATTTGTCATATTGGCTCAAACCTTGTGTGTTCTCTGAATAAAGTTATTGGAATTTTGGTCATTTGGAAGTGATAATATAATAAGCTTAAACTTTGCTATAATGTATGATAAAAACAAAGTTTCTCAGATTCTTGGATTAGAGACTTGGGAAGGGGACATACAGTTGTTGTTTTTTTGGAAACTCCAAAACCGAAGAAACGAATTGGCAACTAGAAAATTTTCTAATGAAATTCCAAGTGATATGGGATCACTTGAAAAATGATACTTAATCATGCAAATAATTTACAATTAGATGTTTTCAGTTCAGTTCATTGACTTTAGACTTAATACAGGGCATGGATTTAAAAGTGAAGGATTAAGAACTTCCGACCAAGATGGAGGCATAGGTAGACACACTGTGCCTCCTCGCACAACCAAAAGAGGAAAAACAACAATTTAAAAAACAAAAACAGCCAGATCTGATAGAAAACTGAACTGAGTGGAAGTCCGACAACCAAGGAGTTAAAGAAGACACGTTCATCCAGACCAGTAAGTGAGGTAGAGCCGGGTAGAGAGCACTCAGCAAGATGCAGTTTGTGGATCGGTACCAGCAATGCTGCAGCTGCCCGGAGAGGCCCGTGGAAGGCGCACCTGGCCAAACAGGGCGGGCACACTCGGCAAAACTGGGGCTGATACTGGTGGACTGGGCGGTCCCCCCTTCTCGCGTAGATAAACCGGGAGGAAAAGCTGGGGAGCGGAACAGACCGCACAGCCCACCAACGCAGGGAAATAAAGCCTCAAACCACTGACTGAATACACCTGTGGGGGTTGAGGCAGCAGGGAGGAGCTCCCGGCCTCACAGGAGAGTTTGTTGGGGAGACCCACAGGGACTTGGAACTGTGCAGGCACATCCACTCACCCTGGAGCCAGCAAAGAAGGGCCCAACTTGCTTGTGGGTAGCTGGGGAAGTGCGGAGAACATAGCAAGCGCCATTGTTCTCTCAGGCCCCGCCCCCACAGACAGCGTCACAACACAACAATGTGTGTTACGCCGCCCTGGTGAACACCTAAGGCTCTGCCCCTCAAAGTAACAGGCGCACCGAGAAAAAAAAATGGCCCAAATGAAAGAACACATCAAAGCTCCAGAAAAAATACAACTAAGTGACGAAGAGATAGCCAACCTATCAGATGCACAGAATGCTCACAGGATTGGAAGAAAGATGGTCGCAATTACTTGAACAAATTAAGGATAATATAAAGGAAATGAGGGAAAATCTGCAGGGAACCAATAGGGATGAGAAGGAAACTGGGACTCAAATCAACAGAGTGGACCAGCAGAAAGAAAAAAACATCCAACCAGAAAAGAATGAAGAAACAAGAATTCAAAAAACTGAGGAGAGGCTTAGGAACCTCCAGGACACCTTTAAACGTCCCAACATCCGAGTCATAGGGGTGCCAGAAGGAGAAGAGGAAGACCAAGGGATTGAAAACTTATTAGAACAAATAATGAAGGAGAACTTCACAAAGCTGGTGAAGGAAATAGATTTTCAGAAAGTCCAGGAAGTTCAGAGAGTCCCAAAGAAGTTGGGCTCAAAGGGGAACACACCAAGACACATCATAATTACATTACCCAAGGTCAAAAATGAGGAAAGGATCCTAGAAGCAGCAAGAGAAAAGGGGACAGTTACCTACAAAGGAATTCCCATAAGACTGTCAGCGGATTTCTCAAAAGAGACCTTGCAGGCAAGGAGGGGCTGGAGAGAAGTATTCCAAGTCATGAAAGGCAAGGACCTACATCCAAGAATACTCTATCCAGCAAAGCTATCATTTAGAATGGAAGGGCAGATAAAGTACTTTTCAGATAAGGTCAAGTTCAAGGAGTTCATCATCACCCAGCCTTTATTATATGAAATGTTAAAGGGATTTATATAAGGCATGGAGGGTTATCAACAGGGGAGTGGTAGGGGGAGAGAGGAGGAAAAGGTGCAGAGAATAAGTAGCATAAATGGTAGGTAGAAAACAGACAGGGGGAGGTTAAGAATAGTATAGGAAATGTAGAAGACAAAGAACTTATGTATATGACCTATGGACAAAAACTAAAGGGCGGGGAATGGGGGGGTGAGGGTAGAGGGAAAGAAAGGGGAGGAAATGGGACAACTGTAATAGCATAATCAATAAAATATATTTTTAAAAAATTTTAAAAAGTGAAGGATTAAGTAAGAAGCTTGATTCATCTATGATATCATGAATCTGTGACTGGAATTTTGGAACTACCTCAGGTCCTATATAAGGTAACCTGAGCCATAAAACTCTAAGACACAATAGAACAGTGCTTGGAATAAACAATATACTAATCAGGTGGTAGTTATAGAATTATAACTACCTTATAAGTATTTTATAGACATCAGCACTTGCAGCTCCTGCTTAATCAAGGAATGATCCTGACCATGAGAAATTGGGCAAGCATTAACAATTCATATCAGAACCAACAGAAATGTGTCCCGCATGCCCTATTCCCTGACATCGGCAGTAAAACTGCAGATGGATCGATGAACTACATGATGATGCACATGGAGATAACACTGAAACCACCCAAGAGCAGAGCTGAGAAACTGCATGTCACCAGAAATTCCCTAGTTCCCCTCTTCCCATGGTTCCTCTGTATGAACCAGCCAGGACACCTGAGATGCTAAGATGGGCTTTGAGATGAGAGTCCCTCATCTTCCAGGTTGTTGGCCTGAATAAAACCATTTTTCTTTACATCAGCACCTGCCTCTCCAGTATTGGCTTTTGAAGTGGCTGGCAGCCAGACCTGCATTCGGTTACAGTATTTGGCTACTCAGCTGGGACAATGTGGTCTCTGGTAAGGCCAGAATGGCCCAGGCTGGGGTCCAAGCTGCTTGTGGCAGGCTGGCCCCCTGGCAGATTTCAGGAATTTCCCAACAGGTGGTGAGAATTCCTTATCTCAGGGACTCACCCTGCTCTTCCTCTCAAGGCATCAGTTGCCTTGAAATGCTTTGCTGGTGAAAGGAAACAGGTCTCTGGAGAGTCAACAGACTCCAAGCTGGGTAAGTCCCTGGGGTGCACAACTGTTACCGAACTCAACCAGTAAGGGAGGGTTCTACCACTTACTCTACCAGACAGAGTTCGGTGGAAAGGAAACTAATCTTTTATTTAACAATTGTCAAAACCCATTTCCTCTAAGACACCCAAAGAAAAATCCCCCTATCACTCTCTGCCAGCTCAGTTCAAAGTTGCACCAGGAACTCCCACCCAAAAGTATTATAAAAGTTGGTGGCTTAGCTGGTCTCCAGTTGCTGTCTAGCTTTAGGTATCTTTCAGAGTCTGTGCGTCCTAGACTCCTACCTGTGACACACTGTCTTTTTCCTCCCTCTGCTTATAGGCCCACGCTGGCAACTAACTGTTGATATGTCCAACCCACCCCCATCAGGTTTCATGGGTTCTTAGGGATTACAGGGTTCTGCCAAACTTGGATTCCAAACTTTGGACTTACAGCAAATTTACTGGTCATCCCTTGAAAGGACTGGACTCTGAACCTTTCAAAAAGACAAAGGATTGTCAGGTAGCATTTGATACCTTGAAGGAAAAGCTAGTTTTGGCTCCCACACTAGGATTGCCAATTTACAGAAGCCGTTCAAATTGTACACTCATGAAAGGTAGGGGATTGGACTGAGGATACTAACCCAGACTCTGGGAAATATCCCCAGGCCCACAGCCTATCTCTCAAAGAAGTTGGATCACCCAACAAAGGGATGGCTGCCATTCCTCTGGGCGGCAGCAGCTACCTGTGACATCTTACAGGAAGCTGAGGTCACTTTGGGACAACCTACTACAGTATTGGTATCACACCAGGTCCTAATGCTTTTGGAACAGACAGGAGGGTACTGCCTGATGGCAGGGTGCATAGAAAAACACCAGGTCATTCTGTTAGACAGCCGAAATGTTACCTTGCAGACTACCACAACTTTGAATCCCACCACTCTGCTCCCAGTCACTGAGGAAGACTCAGCCCTCCAGCATGGCTGCTTGGAAATTATTGACCAAGTCTTTTCCAGCAGACCAGATCTACTAGACAAACCACTGACAGCACCACACAGGGAGCTGTATACAGACAGGAGCGGTTTCATGGAAAATGGTTAATGACAAGCGGGATGCACGGCAGTCACCATAGACGAGGTAATAGAAGCCCAGGCCCTTGTGCTGGGAACTTCAGTACAAAAGGCTGAACTGATAGCTCTCACCAGAGCCTTAGTACTGTCTCGGGGAAAGAAGTTAACACCCACACCAACTCCAAATATGCCTTCATGGTATCCATGCCCACGGAGCAATATGGACAGAGAGAGGGCTCCTAACCTCAGGGGACAAGGACGTTAAACATGCAAAAGAGATTTTACAATTGCTAGAGGGAGTGTATCTACCAGACCAAGTTGTCATAATGCACTTCCCAGGACACCAAAGGGACGGTTCCCAAACAAGCCAGGGAAACCAAACTGCTGATAATGCAGCAAGACAGGCAACCAGAGGGCCACCACACCTGGGGGCTTTGATCCCATATTGGGACTTGTCAAAATTTAAACCCCATTACACAAAATGAGATGAGGAACAGACCCCTGAATGAGGATTTACTAACACTGACCCTAATTCTAAACAGAAGATCAACACCCATGGAATGATCTTACTCCCCAAGGCTTTAGTGTATCCCTTCCTCAAGCATCTACTTGACGGGACCCGTTATGGAAGGGATGGACTTCATTAGGCTGTATTTGAAAGGCTCTCATTTGCAAAGGACCATTCAGTCACAGGATCACCCAAGCCTGTCAGATATGAGCCAGAAACAATCCTAAGACAAAACACACCCTGGCAGAAAAGGGAGTACCACATAAAGGGTTATGCCTTTTTGAGGACTGGCCAGTGGACTTTACACAGGTGCCTAAAACCAGAGGGAATTCCAATTTTTGTTAGTTTTTGTGAACACTTTTTCCGGATGGGTAGAGGCATACTCCACTAGAACGGAGAAAGCAACTGAGATAGCTAAACTTTTCTTAAAGAAACAATCCCTAGGTTGAGACTTCCTCAGAGCATTCAGAACAACAACAGACCATAGCTCACTTTGGCGATCTCCCAGAAGGTTGGACAGGCACTGCCAATTCCATGGAAACTACATGCATCTTGGAGACCTCAACCTATGGGAAAGACTGAGAAAATGAATTGCACAATAAAGAAGACCCTGAAAAAAATAATGCCAGGAAATGCACTTCCCATTGCTTTGTTCCAGATTAGGGTGGCACCCCAAAGTAGGCTTAACTTAAGCCCTTTTGAAATAGTTTATGGGAGACCCTTCCAAATCTCAGTTTTCGGAGCAGCCCCCTAGATTCGGAGCACGAGTCAAAAATTAAGCAATATGTGCAACATTTTGGGCAAACACTAGCCATTCTTTACAAGTTTGCTCATTGCAAGTTCATCTATCCATCTGATGAGCTCCTGTACCCATTCCAGCTGGGAGACCAAGTCTTACTAAAGACCTGGAAGACTCAAGGCGCTGAACAGCAGCTAGCCAAGCAATGGACTGGTCCTCATGATGTCCTGTTGACAACGCACTCTTCTCCAAGGCTCACAGGAATTAAGCCTTGGATCAACCACACACAGATAAAATGAGCACTGCCTGAGGAGGCTTTGAACCCTGCTGCTATAGTTGATGCTGAAGGGGAAAGCTGGACCTGCACTCCAGGAGGAGATTTGAAATTTCTCTTTGGGAAGAAAACAGTGGGCCCCAATGCCAAGTGGCAATGTGCCTTTACCTTATTGATGTGTTTGCAAATTTAGGGACTTTTGGCTGCTTGATACTGAGTTAGGATATGGTCCTTCCCATTGTTAAAAAGAACAAGGATTGAAAGTGGGTTATGGTTATTTCCAAATGAGGATAGAAAGTTGTGAGAGTTTTAACTTGAAATGAAAGAAACCTCAGTTCTTGGTTACTGTTTTCCTTCGCTTGTTTTCTGATCTTGCGGTGGCCAGGGGGAGCTTAGCTGTTTTGTTTGCATGAGGAATCTTCTGTCTCTGCCATTTGGGCTTCATGCCACTTGGACCTCATAAAGGTAATTTGTGGTACCGGCTGAGGTGAGATTACATCTCTGCCATGTGGGCTTCGTGCCATTTGGACCTCAGAGAGGTCACCCATGTGACTAGTTTCTGGGACTGGTTGGTGTGCGATGAGACTCTAAGGCTAGTTCTAGTCCTTCCCCACCCCTTTTCCTGAAACTCTGTCCTTGCTTTAGATTTGTTTCTGTTTTGAAAAGAAATTGAGGTTTCTAAAGGTTAAAACTTCACATTAAGTTGGAAAGTAGAGTAACAAAAGATGTAAGGCAGAGAGATAATTTTGAGTATTGGACTTGAGTGCAGCTAACTGTCCTCAAAGTTCATTTTCAGTTAGAAGTTGACATGGAAGATTTTTCAAGTTGTCACTGCTTGATATCATTCCAGTAAAGGCCTTGTACCTGAATGTCTTCTCAAAAAACAGCCTTGTGGACTCAAGAGACAGTGTAGGTCCCACTTGAGAAGCCCACCTGCATCAGTACCTCAATGGTTTGGCTGGACTAGGTGGTTGAGTTGGTGAAGTATGGGGCAGCCTACTGGCTTCATTCTGAAACTTGTTTTCTTTTCTGCCTGAATGGTTTGGACAGAAATGGTCCAGAAGTGTTAAAGAGCTGAAGGGGGCGGGGGGCAGGACACGGACTGTAATAGTCCCTACTTTGGTTATTTAGTTGTGGTTTTGATTGTGCCTTCTAACCCTCTTGCCAAATTTGTAACCTCCAGATTACAAGGTTGCCAGCTTGTCCAGCAATGCAATCCTTTGGACATCACAGACACTTCTTTCCAGGGACAACCAACTGACCTAGACCTTGCAAGATTCTTCTCCCTCACATGAAGACTCCCCTCCACTCCAGAACCCCTTTTGTTAGGGATCTCTGGACCAGGGAAGAGGTAGGATTATGCCCTTTGGACAGCAGGAAGTAGTTACAGAAGAATGAGACCTTCATCCATTTGCCCTTGTAAGATTACAAGTGTCCAGTGTTAAAAAGGGGGAGTTGTAACAGGAAAGCCCACCCACAGAAATGGGGGGGTGTTGAATGGCACTGAGAGATGCAAGGGATTCTGGGAGGGGGAGATTCATTCAAAAGAAAAAAAGAAGAAGAAGAAGGAGCATGCGGAAACATGGCTCCTTTTGATCTCCCCTCCTTCCCAACTGGGGTTGGAAGTCCTGAGCCCCAGACATTATGGACAGTATGAGGGGAGGGGAGTGGAGGAGGCTTGGGCCTGTTAGTGGCAGGCCCCATGCCTCAAGAGTTTTTTTTAAAGATTTTACTAATTTATTTTTAGAGAGGGGAAGGAAGGGAGGAAGGAAGGGAGAAAGAGAGGGAGAGAAATATCAATGTGTGGTTGCTTCTCATGTGCTCCCCAACTAGGGACCTGGCCCGAAACCCAGACATGTGCCTTAGACTGGGAATCAAACTGGCAACCTTTTGGTTTGCAGGCTGGCACTCAATCCACTGAGCCAGGGTGCTATGCCTCAAAATTTAAAACTCATTGCAACACAGTATGAGCCTGTCAGCCCCACTCCCCACCCCCATGAGGACCTGTCAATGGCCACAGGCCATGCAACCCTCCCCTAGTGGGGAGGTGTATCTACAGTCACCAGTGTGGGCCTATAAGCAGAGGTAGGAAGAGGACAATGCATCATGGGTAGGAGGCCTGGATGCACAGACTCCAAAAGATGCCCGAAGCTAGACAGTGACGGGAGACCAGATAATCCACCTATGTTTATGATACTTCTGGGTGGGAGAAGAGGTTCCTGGCACAACTTTGAAATGAACTGGCAGAGAGTGACAGGATGATTTTTCTTTGGGTGTCTTAGAAGAAATGGTCTTTGAGGCAGGAACTAGCCATTATTTCAAGTTATATGATTGTTACGAATATTTAAATATTTTTGTGGGGGGTTTTCCCTTTACCTTTGTTATGATTGTTAAATAAGAGATTCCTTTCCACCAAACTCTGTCTCTGGAGATTTGCCTGGTAGGTGGTGAGCAGTAGGACCACCCCCCAACTTGTTGGGTTCAGTAACACTTTGTAACACAGTCAATATTGGCACTTTGCTCCTGGTCCTATATAACCTCAATGGCTACCCAAAGATGCTGGATTGCTTTTGTATCCACCTGTCATCTTTTTGTTAAATCTGCCATGACCTGTAACTTCTTTAGCCTGAAAACTGGGCACTGTTAGTAGCTACTGCTGTCTCTAAGCCTGTACTGAACAGACAAACACTTGGAATTACACATGAAAACACAGGTCACATATCAACTCCTTTCCAAGCAAATGGCATTCAAAACAATACCAGTCAGTTGTAATGGGGGGACCCCCCACAGATGGGGAGGGATTGAGCTGATGGCTTGCCACACTAGGGATTCTGGGAGAAGGATTTTTAAAAAGCACATGGAAATGCTGCTCCTTTTTGCTCCTTCAGTTGCTGAGGTGGAAGTCCTGGGCCCAAGCACTGCGGACAGTAAGAGGGAAGGGGCAGGCCTGTCACTGGAGCACGGGCCTGTCAACAGTAGGCATCTGCCATTTTTACTCCCAAAATGATACATCCAAACACTCTATACTTCTTAACTCATTTAGAAATAACCAACTTTAGAACAAATTATTTTCTTGTTGTTAAACAAGTGTTTTCATATTTTATATCTTCTATTACCATAAAATTTCATTTCAAATTAATTAAAATTATTTTTTTAATATTTTATTTATTTAGAGAGAGAGGAAGGGAGGGAGAAAAAGAGGGAGAGAAACATCAATATAGAGAGAAACATAGATCAGTTGCCTTTCAAACGTGCCCCGACCTAGGACCAAACATGCAACCCAAGCATATGCCCTGTTTATTTTGTGTATTTGTGTGTTTAGTTTGTGTAGTGAATGTTCTGTGTTTGAGGCAGTCCATAGGGACCTCTGTACAGCCCTATTCCTTGCCCCATCCTTGAGCCATACTCTGCTCTTCACTATGGGGAGGGAGGTACACTGGTCAAAAATACTCCAATTCTTCTTGAGATTGCTCCCTTCTATCCTCATGGACCATAGACTAGAGGGATGACACTGGAGTGTACTTCAGCTCAGTCTGAGTCTTGTGAGAGCAAAAGGGGGAACTATCCAGGAAAAAGTCTAAAGAATTTGAGGGAAATTCTGACCCACATACCTGGCCAAATTGTCAATCAAATGTCAGGATTAAGCTGTTTTCAGACATGCAAAAAATAAACCATTTTACCTCCTATATAATATACCCTTTCTCAAGAAGCATTTTGAGGATCTGCACCACTGAACTAAGGAAATAAGCCAAGAAAGAGGAAGGACAGGATCAGGAAACAGAGGAGAGGCAAAGAGAATAACCAAGCATGGTGGTGAAGGAAAGTTCCAGCATAACAATTAAACAGCAGGCCTACAGAACAATCTAGAGTAAAGCAGAAAGGACCTCCCAATTATGAATGACGAAGTTTTACTTTAATTAAAATCTTAAGATATAGAAATATTGCCCTGACCAGGGTGGCTCAGTTGGTTGGGCATCATTCCACAAGCAAAATGTCAGCAGTTCGGTTCCTGGTCGGAGCACATGCCTGGGTTGCAGGCTCAGTCCCTGGTTGGGGCACATGTAAGAGGACACCAATCGATGTTTCTCTCCCTCTCTTTCCCCCTCCCTTCCTCTCTCTATAAAAATAAATAAAATCATTTTTTAAGATATAGAAATAGTTCTGAAGTTATTATAGAGCTGTCACAACAAAAGGAAATAAGATGAATTTCCCCATTAAATCCTCTCTGCTTGACATTAGTTAATGTCTTCTACTACTCCCCTTGCAATGCCAATGCATAATGACATTGCTATAACAAATCCCGAAGTTTTTTTCCTGCTGCCTGCTGTCCAGTCAATGCCTGGCTTCCCCAACCATTCCTTTATGTTTGATTCATGGCACAAAAACGTGAGTGCCGGCTGTGTTGTTAAAACAGCAATTGTATCACGCATTCAGCCTGACCCATTCGTTCAGAGGTCTTTTTGCGTGTAGGCCTCAGTGTTCTGGGGACACTGAAGTGATGCAAGCAGTGAGACTAGGTTAAATGTGTGTGTGTGTGTGTGTGTGCGTGTGTGCGCGCGCGCGTGCATTCCAGTGGCCACAGGCTTCTCTCTGGATGAGTATGTTACCGGGTGAGAAGAGAGATGCTTGGTGGGAACCTGAGAGCCTATCAATCCTGCCACAGTCTGGACCTTTTGGCATTCATGTTTAACAGGTATCTTTTTAGTTAAAAGTTATAAATACCTGGTTAGTTGGGATTATGTATGCTTTTGACTGGAAAGAGGTAAATACTAAATCTAGAATGTCATGTCTAACAACTAACTAAGCAGGAGGTAGCAGAGGTGACCCATGCCATAGAGATCCGTCTGAGGGCCTACGTGGGGATCAGGAAAGGGATGAGGATCAGGGATGGGACAAGGGACAGATCAGGCCAGAGACAGAGACAAGGTACCTGGAACTTGATGCCATTAAGAAGCTGAAACTCACCAACAGCTATCACGGGCATTAGTGAGATTACTGAGTAAATGCGAATATGGCAATGTATTAGGTAACAGTATTCTCTGAACTATTAGATTTCTTGACTGAAGAAGCATATCATAATTGTGTAAGAGAATGTCATAATCTTAGGGGTTTGGAAGTATGTAAGGGTAAAGAGTCAGGACAATACAACTTACTCTCAAATGGTTCAAGAAAAAATACAGATATAAGGAAAATAATGGAGAAAAATATCAACATTTGATTAGTCTAAGTGAAAGGTATGCGGGTGATGTGGGTGTGTGTTGTACTGCTATTAACTTTTCTACAGATTTGAAAAATTGTTTAAGTAAGGAAGCTTAAATTTAAAAAAAACCAAAAACACTGTTTGCTACCCTGCGAATTTCAAAATGTCCAGCCTCTTGGTTCCGGTCACCTAGGTTGGCGGAGCTCCAGAGTGCCCGCTGCCCACGCTGCCCAGACAACCCGCCCTGCTCTCTCCAAAGCCCTTCTGACACCACTGTGTCTCCCCACTACCCCCACCCCTTCATGGACCCAACAGCTTTCTTTTGGGGCTCCCACTGTATCCTAAATAACATAGCAATTTCGCTGCATTGTATTCACCTATCCACCTCCCTCTCTCCCAGGAAACTGAGGTATCCTTGAAGATAGTGACTGTAGTCTTCATTTTTGTTTCCTCCAGCACCTGGCAGTGCACGGACCGCAGGGAGAACTACATACGTGCTGTGGAAGCAGTGAGTGAAGAAATGGTCTGTTGGATGAACAGATAGGCAGTTGGTAGGTGGAACATGACAAATGAAAGCAAGTAACCTCCAGGCTGGTTGACCGGGACTGAAATGATCAAAGTGTTAAGAGATTTAGATTCTTGGTGTCTGAGACCCCAAAATGTGGCTGAAGCACTATTCTACCACATGGAAGCTGAAGAAACAAAGGCATGGTAGACTGGACGGAGTCAGAGAGGTGAAGACATCGGGCAGCACTACATTAAAGTAGTAGGATGCCCTGGCTGGTGTGGCTCAGTGGATTGAGTGCCGGCCTGTGAACCAAAGGGTTGCCAGTTCAATTCCAGTCAGGGCACATGCCTGGGTTGCAGGCAAGGTCCCCAGTAGTGGACGCATGAGAGGCAACCACACATTGATGTTTCTCTTCCCTCTCTTTCTCCTTCCCTTCTCCACTAAAATTAAATAAAGTCTTTAAAAAAAATAAAGCAGTGGGAAACATCAAAACAGCACGAGATCAGGGAAGCCAAGAGTAAAAAACTGAAAATGGGTGGCTTCCTCTTAACTCTGGATCACACACAGACACATTTCAATTATTCACCATTTACTAATAACTCCTCTAGGACAAGCATTTCTCTAGAAACCGCAGTGAGAAAGGAATGCCTAACACACAATCTCTGTCCAGACAGTGCCTGCCACAGATAAGAAACCTCTTAAGGAAACCCACTGGGCTGGTTGTAGGGAGGTCACTCATCCAGCTTTTGAAAACAGATTTCTACCTGGGCCCAGGCAGCTCGAGACTGATCGAATGGGAGAGTGAACCAGACACACAGGCTGGAGACCAGTGTGATCCTAGAGGGACAGAGGCCCGGGAAACTACCGAGGACTCCACAGGACCTGTGCTCTGAGAGTTGCCCCTCAAAAGATCTCCTTGGCTTGCAGGGAGTACAGTTCCAGAGGCACCTGACAGCCCCAGCCCATGCTGTTGTTGTCATGTTCGGTCTTTTCAGAGGGAGAGGCCTGGACCAGACAGTGTGAGATGGTTAAGGGAAGAACAGCTTGAGGACCAGCCTGACAAGCTATGCTCCACTGAACTCCGTTTCTGTCTCTGCCAGCAATACACTCCTGTCCCTGGGACGGGGAGCCTTCCCATCCCTTGCGAAGCTTATTAAGTTATGGGAAAGGCTTGCTTATCTCCCACTTTCAGCTCCTCAAGGGACTGAGATGAGGCCACTGTTATGCATGTTTATGACCTGCCAGGGTTCAGCGGGAATTCCTCTTCAGTTATTCTTTCAGCCATTCATGTGTTTCATTCATTCAGCAGTGACTGAGCCCCCCGACTATGATCCAGAAATTTGGGGCTGGAGATTCAACAGTGCCCTCACATGCTTACATTCTTTTGGGAGGAGACAAACGCTAAACAAATTCATAACAAATAATGTAGATCGGGTGGTGATGAGTGCTAACAAGGTGGGGGTGGGGCAGGATAAGGGCTTAATAATGAGAGATAGGGGGATAATGAGAGGAGGGATGATTTTCAGCAGAAGGGTCAACATCAAATTGGAAACATAAATTTCTGTCTCTGTTAGGGGTGGCCAGGACCCAGGGCCTGACGTCTGTCCCGGGTGCTGTCTCTCCCCGGAGGTTGTGGCAGGAGCCACATCCAGGCTAAGGAGAGGCTGAAGAGCGGCCCCTTCCGGCAGACAAAGCGTTCCGAGAACACGCCAGGAGCTGAGCAGGAAGGGCCTGCGGGTGGCTGCAGGCAGCAGGGCGGCCAGTCCCGGTGGAGATGGCAGTGGTGCAAGCCAGCGGCACCTCACCCCCCGCATCTTCCCTCCTCCCTTCACGGGCAGCCTCCGCGACTCGCCTCCAAGTCTTCCCCTGGGTTCTGCCCCCACCCCTTCTGAGACTGCTCTCCCACTGCCTGCTGACAAACCCCAAGGCCATTTCTCAACAGCAGCGAGGTTCCCCCTCCTGTCTGAAGCCCCTTGCTCACTTTCTGGGACACCACCCTCTCCAAGGTCTCTTCACTCTTCAAAGGCACATCTTGACCCTAAAATGTCGGTGCTGTCTGGGTTCCACACTCAGCCCACTTCTCTTTTCATCCCAATCATATTCCCTGGGTGCCTTCCCTCCCAAATCTCTCTGCAGCCCCGAAACCCCCTCCTAAGCTCCAAACCCCACAGATTCAGCTGCTTACATGCTCTATATTACTGCCGGACTGTGAAATGCCTTTAGAGCAGGGGTGCCAAACTCATTTTCACCAAGGGCCGCATCAGCCTCGCAGTCACCTTCAAAGGGCCGAATGTAATTTTAGGACTGTATGAATGTAACTACTCCTTAACTAGGGGCAAGGAGCTCGGCGCTGCCACCAAATAGAAACAAGGTGCCGGGCGGATAAAACCAGGTGGAGAGCCGGATTTGACCCTCAGGCCTTATGTTTGCCACTGTAGAGACAGATCTTTTTTTTTTTTTAGATTTTATTTTTATTTATTTTTAGAGAGAGGGGAAGGGAGGGAGACAGAGAGGGAGAGAAACAGCAATGTATGGTTGCCTCTCACATGGCCTTCACTGGGGACCTGGCCTGCAACCTAGGCATGTGCCCTGACTGGGAATCGAACCGGGACCCTTTGGTTCCCAGCCCGCGCTCAATCCACTGAGCTACACCAGCCAGGTGTAGAGAAAGATCTTGATTAATGTATCATCCCCCCAATGCCTGGTACCCTGCTTGTACACCATAAGCACTCAATAAACCCCAAAATTACTCCTGTGTGGAATACAGTTCCTGCCATTTGGGAGATTTTATCTGTCGTTTCCAGCTAGCTATTCTCCCAAAAAAGCCCCAACTGGGGGGCGGGGCGGGGGGGGGTACAGTGTGACAAGCAGTAAAGACACTGACACACTGTACTGCCAACTGAAGACTAAAGGCCTGGGCAAGGGAGCCAGCTCTTCCTGAGAAAAGCATAAAGGCCTAGAGATTGCTCCTAGGTGAGGCCCAGCCAGCCTTTGGCAAGGGTTCCCACAACTGAAGCAAGACTCCATGGCCTGACTGGCGTGGCTCAGTGGTTGGGTGCTGTCCCGCAAAGCGAAAGGTTGCCGGTTCGACTCCTGGTCAGGGCACATGCCTGGGTTGTGGCCCAGTCCCTGGCTGGAGCACATGAGAGGCAACCCTACAGACTGATGTTTCTCTCCCTCTTTCTCCCACCTTCCCCTCTAAAGATAAATAAATAAAATCTTTAAAAAAAAACAAAAAAGACTACACAGCAGCCCTACCCTAGACAGCAGACCAGGGGCACCTTGGATGCCAACGTAGCCAGACCTCCCATCCCCAGCATGGCCACTGCCTAGGGCAGTGCACATTTCTTCTCTGATCTCTTGGGCTCCAGCCCTCCTCCACAGGTTGCCAAAGTTGACAGAAAATAGAACTAGTCACTTCCCTCCTCGCAGTTAAACTTGAAAGGAATCCCTGCTACCTAGAGAACAAAGCCCAAATTCATGAGCACATCTTCCCAAGGCATGCCACAAACCCATCCAACCACCCCCGACCCCCAACACCATTCCCTCCTTCAATTACCACCTGCCTGGCTCCAGCTCCGGCTCCGGCTCTGAAGGAGAAAAGCTCTCCCAAGTCCCCCACCTATTCCTGAATTCTCTTTTTCTGCTAAGCCACATCTCCTTTCTATATTATGCAATTGTTTGCAGAGCCCAAAAACAAGAACCACACTCTGATCCCTATGAAATTCTACCATGCAACTTGTTAAAAATCCTTGTCAAACAACTCAAAATATATGCTAGCATTCCATCTTTGTGTCCCATAAAGATTTAATAAACAGGTCCACATCCAAATTACTTATGTGATTGTGAGTTAGGTCTGGAGCATACCCCCAAGAAATCTCCAGAATAGCCCTGATCTGTTAACCTTTGGGTTTGGTTATTAACCACTTGAATAATTTCTTAAGTATCCTAAAACAGGGCGAGGCAAAAGTAGGTTTACAGTTATTGGTATGGAAAGTAATACAGTGATTAATAAAAATAATACAAGAATAAACTGTTTCACATACTCAGAATTGTAAACCTACTTTTGCTCCACCCTGTATTCAGCCAACGTTCTCATATTGTGAGTATTGGAGAGCTTGTGAAGGCAAGAGCTCTCCCATCTCCACGGCCTGCAAATCCAAAACCCCGGAAGAGCTAGTCTCACGGGCCCTGTTCTGAACCCATTTTGGCTCCAACCAATTTATTTTTTCCCAGGGTGAAGCCGAAACCCACCTTAATAACCTAACCTACTCTTCCTAACAGATACTGGAATATATCATAAAGCCACAATAAGTACACACAGGCAGATCAGTGAAATAGAACACAAGGTCAAGAAATAGATCCAAATACAAAGAGGGATTTAGGACATAATAAAGGTGGCATTTCAAACAGGGAAAGATGGATTGCTTCATAAATGACGTTTAGACAAAACAGTGAAGTTGGACCTGCACTAGGGTAAGTTCCAAATGGATAAAAGATGTAAATGTAAAAACTAAAACCATAAAACCATACTTTTATAATTAGCATTATAAAAGTAAGGCATCATAAAAATACTAGAAAAAATGTTAGCACCTTGTAACAATCTCAGAATGATGAGGGCTTTTTTTAAAACAATTACTCAAAATCCAGGAGTTTTAAAAGACTGATAAATTTAATAAAAATAAAAATAAAAATTTTCAGCATGGCAAAACCCACTATCAGCAGTCAAAAGACAAAAGCAAACTGTCAAAAAATGCAACTCACATATAGACAAAGGGCAAAATTTCCTAGTATATAAAAAGCTATGAAAAAAAAAAAAAAGCTATGAACAAGGAAATAAATCAACAACTGAAAGGGCAGAGCATGTGGACATTTCATAAAAAAGTAAATTCAGAATCTTAAAACATCCAGAAAGAACTCAAACTCTCTGGTGAGAAATGAACTACACAGAATGATATGCCATTTCCATCGAACACACTGGCAAAGGTGACAGTTTGCTAACATACACCAGCAATAGTTTGGGGAACACTCGTATTCCTGGTGGGGCAAAAACTGGTACAACATCAAAGACTCAACAGTTCTGCTCCCAGGAATTCACCCTACAGATCCTCACATGCAAATGACATGTGCCCGTGTTATTCGTAGACAAGTACACACCCACTTGTTTTCTGGCAGCGAAAGATAGGGAATTAATCAAATTGTTCAGGGACTGGTTAAATAAACTATGGTATAATGAAATTCTAGACAGTTACATATATATATATATTTTTTTTTTAAGATTTTATTTATTTTCAGAGAGAGGGGAAAGGAGGGAGAAAGAAAGGGAAAGAAACATCAATGAGCAAGAGGAATATCAGTTGGGTTCCTCTCACACACCCGCAACTAGGGACCTGGCCCACAACCGAGGCATGTGCCCTGACAGGGAATCGAACCAGTGACCCTTTGGATTACATGACAGAGCTCAATCCACTGAGTCACACCAGCCAGGGCATAGACAGCTATACATTCATTCCTTCCTTCCTTCCTTCCTTTCCTCTTTCCTTCCTTCCTTTCTTTTCTTTCTCTTTTTGTTGTTCAATTACAGTTGTCCCTTTTCCCCCCATTACTCTCTCCCACCCTCCACCTACCACATTCATTCCTACCCACCTTCGTCTTTGTCCATGGGTCCTTTATACATTTTTAAAAGAATGAGGAGGCACTGTATAAACTAAAATGGAATAATCTTCAAATTCTGCCATCTACCTTCAGCAATTACCTAGAAAAGAAATTATCTAAAATCCAACCACTTCCCCAAGATTTGCTTGGCCCAAGACATCGTCTCTCCTGGTTGAATCAGCCCCTCACTGGACTCTCAGCGACCGCCGTTACTCGAGGTCATCTAGTTCCCAAGAGCAGTCAGGTCCTGCTAAGGCATAACTGCCGTGTGCCCAGTCTGCGCTCAGAACACTCCAGCGCTTTCCTCCCTCCCTGAGAAGCCGTAAGCACGACACCACCGCCTCCTCGTTCCTACTCCCGACCTCTCTCTGACCTCTTCTCCTTTTCACCCCCACTGGTCTCCCCACTTGCCTTCAACACTTCAAAATGCTCCTGCTTCAGAATCTTTTCTTCACTGGTGCCTTCTGCCCGGAAATCCTTGCTCTCCCCCAGAACCACACTGCTCTCCCTTGACTCCTTTGGGTCTCTATTCACTGTCACCTTCTCAGCCCTACTTAAAACTGCATGGACGCACACCAGTGCATGACATGGTAGACATACGGGTGGCTCTCTGATTCCTTCAGCTTTTTCTAAGATTTTAAATTCTTCAAAGTGTTGGAACACACCCACACAAACCAACTCCCCTTTCCTTGCTTTCCCCCTGCACTAACATCTAACACCCATCGCACTTATTGTCGACCCCACACACAACAGAAGAGAATTTAAGCCCCATCAGGGGCCAAACAGGGATTTGTTTCACTCCCCACTCTATTTCTTGTAAAACAAGCGCCTATTGCCATGCCAACACCAGATTCCTGGTTTTCCCACTGCACTACAACCCCGTCAGATGGAGCCGCTGGGGGGGACGGCAAAGGGTGCCTTGTCACTCCCTCCCTCCCTCCCTGTGCCACCTGCGACCTCCTGGGCGCCGATCATTTAAACATATGTATTTATTTTTATTTATATACTTTTAATAAATATTTTATAGTTATATTTTATGTAAAATGTTTGTTTATAAATATATATACACACATATATAAATGAGAAAACAGTGCCAAGTACCTGACACTCAGTATTTGTTGAATAAATCCCATGACTTAGTGAAATTAAGTGATTTATATTAAGTAATAATATACTATCGCTGTGAGAAAAATAAAGGGAAGGATTTTTATACACAGTTGCTTCTATCTGCATGTACCAGCTCTGGAAGAGTAAGTGAAAACTGAGGACACTGTGCACTCGGTACCTGGAGAACAGGGCGGAGACTTTTCAACATTTCACGCCTTCTGGGTTCTGAACTACGTGAATGTTACCTATTCACGGCACAATTTAAATTTTAAAATATCCTGTTCTAGCCTCTTCCTCAGGATCGTCACCTTTCCCTAGCTACAATTCCAAGAATTCAGGATCTTACATTTTGGAAAAGGCGCTATTGCAGGAGTTTCTGCCCCTCTGCACCCATCCCTGCGGCAAGCCCGAGGCTGCCAGTGGTCCTTTTCTACCTCAGAACACTTCTGAACTTAAATCTGAGAAAAACGAACAAAGAGCTATCAAAGACATTTTAGAGATAAATAGGACACTTGAATACCACAATATAGTACATACAATATTATTTTATTACTATGACTTTTCTTAGGCCTGATGGTGGTATTGTGATTAAGCAGAAAAATGTCTTTAACCTCAGGAGATAATGCTGAAGAAGGGAGAGGTGCAAGTCACTTTTTACATGGTCCCACAAAAGAGGAAATGTGTGCACATATAAATATGTATTGATTACAGACAGATTTATGTACATATAAATACATGTCTATATGTAGATATACGGACATTATAGATAAAAGCTAACATGAAAAAATGTTAACAACCGATGAATCCAGGCAAAGCTATTGTACTGTACTATTCTTCCAATTTTTCTACATGTTGGAAATTTTTGAAAATAACAAGTTGGGGGAAATTTTTTAAAACTCCTAAGTTTCCCAAAATTAGCTCAAATGTCACTCCTCAGAAGCCCTTCAGGATACACACAGTTTGGAAGTCACTCCCTTTGCTGCAGTTCCAAGGCCCTTTATTCATGTTCATCCTTCAACAGACTGAAAAAATCAGGAGCATTCACGTCAAGCCCATAGATTTCAATACCCTCTCTTGTACAGACCTCTAGGTTCACGCTCACACGTGAGTCCCAACAAGGCCTAGAATGAACAGAACTGTTTAAAGGGATCAGACACTGGCTAGGAAATGTCCAAATCTCAAGAATGGGTAGGAAGGCCTGGGGTGAGCTTGTCAACTCCTTGCCAGGAGGGTGCTGGGGGAAGCAGGGGAGAAGTGTGGGGCTGGGATGTTGTCACTAGAAGGACCAGCCCCAGAACAGAGCCCATTCCCCATACCCACTATGGGTGCCCCTTAAATTTGGTATGCCCAAGGTTCAAATTGCACAGAATTCAATGCCTAAACTCTCTCCAAGTCGATGGTTCCTCCTCTGGACAGTGGAGACAACAGAACAGCTGTGGAGACACTTGAGGAATACTCTGGATACCTTGCAAAGCCCACAGACAGTGGGGCTTCTGGCTGGTGGCACAGTTGTGGCAAAAGGCAGAAGCAGCGGTCGATATCCAAGTACATAACTTTATTGGGAACGAGTGGGGGGTGTAAGAGGACTAGGAATCAGGCTCTGTGACAGGTGGTGGCTTCTCGTCATCAGGAGGACAATCAATGAAGTCAGCCAGCATGGCAGCCGTATCATCCTGCTCCTTTTAGGGACAAAGACACAAGGTTCAAAACCATCTCCCGTAGATACAGAGAAGAGGGAGACGCGCTGGGGAGAATCCTCTTCCCTCACACAAGCAACTGCAGCACCTCCTCCTCCCCGCCCAGCCTTCCCCGAGCTGCGCCCCGGCTGCCCACTCACCTTTGCTTGGAGAGCAGAAGTCTCCGGCTCCGGTTCGGGCTCCACTTCTTCGGCCGCAGCTGTCTCTGGTGGGGGCGGGACTTCGTCACCCCCACCCTCAGTCCCCTCTTCCAGCAGCATTGGGGGCGCGCAGGGCTCCTCTTCAACAAGCTCCTGAGGAGGCGGCCCTGCTGGGGGGCTCCCAGCTTCTCTCTCCAGCGCCTCCTGGGAGGGCAGCACCTCGGGGGCCAGTGTGGGTGCGGTCTCGGCACCAGGCTCCCCGCTGGCCCCTGGCTCTTCCACTTCTAACAGCAGCCCCGGCTCCGGCTCCAGCTCCGGCTCCGGCTCCGGCTGCACCTTCGGGGACTCACTCGGGGGCAGAGCTGGGGGCAGGCTTGTGGGCGGAGGTCCTCCTTCTTCTACCTCCCCTCCTGCTGGGCCGAACTCCAACTCTTCCACCTCTTCCAGCTCTTCTTCCTCCTCCTCCTCCTCCTCTTCTTCTTCCTCCAACTCACCTTCCTCTTCCTCAAATTCCTCCTCAAACTCTTCTTCCTCTTCTTCTTCTTCAAAATACTCTTCCTCATCCTCTTCTTCCTCAAAATCTTCTTCCTCCTCTTCCTCTTCTTCCTCCTCCTCTTCCTCCTCCTCCTCCTCTTCCTCCTCCTCATCACTGCTGTTGATATTAATAACTGTCAAATCTTCTTCCAGGGCTGGGGGTGCTCCCCCACCAGGAGTTCCTTCAGGGACCAACTGGGGTGGCTGGAGTGTCACAGGGCCCGGAAGAGGAGGGGGTGGGGGTGGAGGGAGAGGCCCTGGGGCTGCCGGAAGCTCTTCAGGCTCCTCCTTGGCAGGCAGAGGAGGGGAGGCTGTTGGTGGTCCAGCTGGGGCAACAGGGGGTGGGGTGGTGCCTGAGGGGGGTGGAAGTGGCAGGGGTGGCAGCCCCTCAGGAACAATCACCACGCTGTCATCAGAGTCACTTTCCAAGGATATCTCCACATCAGATGCCTCCTCCTTGTCATAGTGGACAAAGGCTGGCCTGGGCACTCTGCCCCCAAAGGTTTCATCTGGGGGTACCGTAGGCGGAGGGGTGCCACTAGGGGCAAGGGTGGGGTCCTCATTTGAGCCTGCCCGGTGGTTCTCAGGGCCAGGAAGGAGCCGGGGGGGTACAGATGCCAGGCCTGGGACAGACAGACCTAAGTGGTTGGCTGTGGCTGGAGGTCCAGGGCGTGCTGAGGGCATTGGGCCTGCTGGGGGCATGGGGCCCACCGAGGGCACGGGGCCAGCTGAGGGCATGGTGCCCGCTGAGGGCATGGGGCCCGGGGGATGGAAGGGTGGGGCCCGGAATGGAGATGGGGCCTCAGGGGGAGGAACTGGAGCAGGTGGGGGGCAGGTGGGGCCCATGGACTGCAGAGGGGGAACCCGGGGGTGGGTCAGAGCAGCACAGGTCACCAGTGCTTCCGAGCAGAAAGAAGAGACCTGAGGAAGGATGAAAAAGCGAGTGTGAGCCTCTGGAACACAGGGTTTCGTGGCACAAGAGAGCCTGCCAGCACCAGGAACAAGAGAATCCCAAAACCAAAGAGGCAGACTCGGCCCCAGTCAGCAGTTACCTCCAGGCTGTCTTCTCTCTGGCCAAGGGAGAAGGCTTGCAGGGCACAGGCAAGAGGAGGTGGGCAGCGAGGAGAAGGTGCCAGCAGCAGAGCCAGCAGCAAGCGGTAAAGTTCACGGCGGCAGCGGGAGCTGGTATACGGGGAGCTGCCTAGGACCTCGCCCTGCTGGACACTCATGACCAGAGGAAGGACCAGATCGTGCAGTCTCTGAAAAGGACAAAGAGCACAACTAGTGACACACCAAGACTACCTAACCCTTCTCCAGGGTCTCCTCCCAGGTCAGAATGGATACCCTCTGGGGGCACAGCCGCTCCCACCCCAATCTCCATGAGGACCATGCTCCACTGACCCTGTGAGTCTCCTCCTTGATGAGAGGCCCGCACAGGAGGACGGTCCGGCTGAGGCCTGGAGAGGAAGAACGGTGTCTAGGAGCCCACCAGGAGAACCGAGAGCAAGGGCCCTGCAGCACGCGGCTCACGGGGGGCGCTCGGCTTGCCCTAACTAGGGCAAGTCCCTTAACTGCTCTAAGCTTGTTTCTCCACCATGAAACGGGGGTCATATTAAGTAGGGCTGTTGATACTATAGGCCACAGGTGGCAAACACAAGGCCCGCGGGCCAATCCAGCCTTCTACCTTGTTTTATCCGGCCCAGCCCCTCGTTTCTACCCGGCAGCAGTACTGAGCTCTCGCTTAACTGTTAAGGAGTAGTTACAGTTACACAGTCTTAAAATTACATTCGGCCCTTTGAAGGCAACAGCGAGGCTGATGTGGCCCCCGGTGACAATGAGTGTGACTGACACCCCTGCTGTAGGCCCATCACAAATGTGCATTTGTAGGTCTGAGGAGCACTGGCTCTCCTCCTGACGCAGGGTGGGGGGCAGGCACTGACACAACGTGCACGGGGGCCCAAATGATAGTCCACTATATGCGTTAACTGACTGTACTTCTGCTTCCAGGTTAGCGACTGCGTTGGAAGCAGGGAATCCCACTGAGCAGCCTACCCGAACAGAATGTAAACTACACTGGGCAGGGATTTCCGCCTTGCCACAGCTGTCCCTGGCGTGTACAGAGGATGTGCAGACAAAATAAGTGAGATGCTGGGGCAATGTAAATGGCCAAACCCCAGCAACAGCAGGGTCCAAGATCCTGCCTGCAGCCCTAGGAGTTGCAGCGCTGCTCCTGTCCCTTTGGTCCCTCCTGCAGGTTTTCAGCTGGTTCTGCATTTTACGTGCACCCTCCAGGTACAGGCTGCAGCCCCAGGCCATCCCAGCGCCCCAAAGGTACAGGGCACAGGTATCACCCACCTCTCAGTGCAGCTGCACACACATCACTGTTGGCGTTGCTGTCCCCTTTCCGGTGGCTGGGAGGGGCCACAGCCTCCCCCATGTCCAGCTTTAGCTTCTTGGGGGCACTGGGCTTCCCCGTCTGCAAGCCCCCATCAGGGCTCCCCCGGGGACTGCGCAGCTGGTGGTGGAGGGAAACAAAAATCAGGTTCACAGGCAAACAGGAAGGCATGGGAGACAGTGCTGGATGGGGATGCTCGTTTGGACAAGGGGCGCAGGATGAGAGTCCTGGCACGGGAGAGGCGAGCAAAGGCCTCACTCACCTTCAGGGCATCAGCTGGCGGGGAGATGTCACTGAGCAGGTGGGTGAGCAGGGCCTCTCCCGAGGCTCCTCCCTGAAGCACTCCTGCCGAGGCGCCACACACCTGCACCCACAGCTCTAACACAGCGTACACCTTGGTCCGCATGGCGCTGTGCAGTGAGCAGAGGGCAGCTTTTCAAATGGGCCAACATGCGAGATCCTGCCTCTCCTCCCTCAGTACTCCCAGCCCCTTGGAACCCCCAGTCCACCCGCGTCCCTCGCCACCCCCTCCTCTTTATCCCCATCCTTAATGGTCACCTGTAAGGCTTCTCCTGGCCCAAGGAAAGAGTATCTCTACCAATGCTCCAGGCATTGAGGACCTGGGGAAGCAGGCGGCTGATCAGGGCCCCAAAGCGCAAGAGCCGACCTCCACACCTGGGGGCGAAGACACAACGGTGACCTCCATTCCCAGCACATCCCCGTCCCTTCATCACACTCTGCCTAGTCCCACTCACGCAAGGATGAGCGCGGAGAGCAGGTCCAAGGCTTCGAGGTGGATAGAGGGCAGCAGCAGCAACCGCAGGGGACCATCTCCAAGCAAGCTCTGCAGGAGAAAGTTGGCAAAGGAGTGGGGCGGAAAGGGAGACACAGAGTGAGGCATGGCGACAAGGCAACGTGTGAGTAAACACACGTGTACACACACGTAAGGAACCCACCCCCGAGCCCAGCTCTCCCAACAGGATCGAACCCCCGTCCGATGGCACAGACCACGAAGGGGGACGAGGGGAGGAATGGCTGACTCTCTCAGCAACGACGCAGCTGGCCCCTAAGTTCTCCCCTCCTAGAAAAGCACGTGCTGCTGGTATCCCCACACTAGGTGTGTCAGGACAAACACAAGGAATGATGGCACTGGGATAAAAGGAAGGCCCTGTCCAGGCCAACTGCTTGGGGAGCCTCAGATCCTGTACTACTGTCCTGGATGCCCGGGGTCCTGAGGAAGGACTGTGAACAGAGGACAAACATCACTTACAATATTCTTGGCACTGATGCTGAGGGTCCGGCAGATGACATCCAGGACTTCCTGCACGGGGATGGACACGGGGGCCCCAAACTCAGACCTAAAGAGAATCAGAGCAAGGATACCCTCAGCACAGGTTCCCCAGTGCGACTTGACCCGCGCCCTCAGTCTCCTTCCTCACAATGCAGAAGACACGCCCATACCAACCCCTCCCCCTCCAGGCCCACGCGCCTTCCAACGTTCACGCACACACCTGAGCAGAAGCCCCAGGCAGCAGGCCAGCCCAGAGAACCTCTGCCGAAGCCGGAAGAGGTTGTGGGCGTCGCTGTCCTCCGAGGGGGGAAACAGCATCTCCGCTCCAGGGCCTTCATACTGCATGGGAGCTGGACACACACAAAAGCACCTTCACACTCCGGGGCTCTTTTCCACCCCCTCCCCTTTCATTTCCAGTGGATGACCCACCGTTCTGCCTAGAAATCAACTGTCCCACCTCTCTGGGCTACCGTCCCGGTTCCCTCCTGCCACCTTCCCCAACCACCCTGCCACTGACTACCAGCCACGGTCCCTACCTGGTTCTGCTCCCTCGTAGAGAGCCCCTAGCAGACTGTGCAGCGAGGCCAGCAGGCTGTGCAGCTCCTGCTCCCAGCTTTCCGTGTGCTTCAAGCCCTGGGAAAAGCCAGCCCCTAGAGAGGGCAGCCGGGAATAACACTCACACGCCAACTGCAGAAGGTCAGAAACTTGGTCAGACAGGAATCCAAGCCAGCCAGAATCCCCCAGCGCCACCAATGCCAAGAAAAATGGAGCCCTGGCTGGTGTAGCTCAGTGGATTGAGCGCGGGCTGGGAACCAGAGGGTCCCGGTTCGATTCCCCGTCGGGGCACATGCTTGGGTTGCGGGCCAGGTCCCCGGTGGGGGCCATGTGAGAGGCAACCATACATTGCTGTTTCTCTCTCTCTCTGTCTCCCTCCCTTCCCCTCTCTCTGGAATAAATAAATAAAATCTTTAAAAAAAAAAGAAAGAAAAATGGAGGTCACAAAGAGGCCTTAGGGAACATAGAAAAGGGACAATGGAGCCGAAGAACACATATGGAAACACGGAGGCAGAAGTCATGCCTGTGCCTCTTGAGTATGTTAGCGGGGAGGGAAGGGGGAACGCGGCCCAAGCAGCAACAAGAGAGAAATCAGAGATAAGAGAAGCTCCAACTTACACCCAGGCTTCTCATCTCCCTCCTTTGCCTTTACCTGCTGGAGCTGCGGGCTCAAGGCATCCACCCGAGACAGGAAAAATGAGGCCAGCTTGCCCTGGGTTGTGGAAAAGAGAGGAAAAAGCTGGTGAGTCAGTGCCAAGGGCCAGAGACATTCACCCTGTCCATTCCCAGCAACAGAATCTAAGCCCTCGCCACCTTCTTTCCTGCAGACACAGGAAGCAGAGCACTCAAGCGGGGATCGCACCTCAGGGCCAACATGCTCTTGTGGTAGAAAAACATCCTGAGTGTCAGTTCCCATCCTCACCCTCCCTGGTCGGTGGGGAAAGGGTCCGGCCTGAGCCCCACAGACTCTGGGCTCCCTGCTGCCACATTTCCCGCAAGTAAAAAGGACGCCGAGCACTGAAAAGCAGCAACCCTGACACTCAACTCCCTAGCAAGAAGTAAGGGTCCAAGCGGGAGCGGAGGCTCTAACCAGAAGTGTGAGGGCAGGTCAAGGTCAAGAGAAAAGGGAGGGCCTCTGGAGAAGAACTGAAGCAGCACATCGCAGAGCAGTGACCTGGGAGTCAGCAAACATGGACTCGGCCTGCTCCGCCAAGGTGCTGGCACGGGAGTGTTCGACCCGGCCACAACTTACTGGGGGTAGAATGAAAGGGGCCTGTGAAACGGACGGGGGGAAAGCTAGTCATTCTCAGCAACGTGCAGGTAAAACGTAGTGTTTCTTCCCATTACAAGTGTAAACAAACAGCCACAGCAGCGTCAGCAGTGCCTCTGGTTGTCGCCAATAGAAGTCGCTTGCTTTCGTTTCACATTATACCTGTAACAGGTACCCTGAAGTGTTCACGTGCATCACTAAGTTCAAATTCAGTAATTATGAGACTTGCTGCTAGATCTTGCTGTTTGACACATTAATGAAGAAACACATACAACTCTACCACAACTTTTTAAAATATATACTTCAACAGAATCAGTTTCCCTAAAAACCCTATGTGTCTACTTTATGAATTTGAAAACGCTGAGCCGTGGCTGGTGTGGCTCAGGGGGTTGAGCACCGCCCTGCAAACCAAAGTGTCACTGCTTCGATTCCCTGTCAGGGCACGTGTCTGGGCTGTGGACCAGGCCAGGTCCCCAGCTGGGGGCACATGAGAGTAACCAATCAATGTCTCTCTCCCCCTCTCCCTCCATTCCCCTCTCTCTAAAAAATAAATAAATAAAAATCTTTAAAAAACATTCTGATATGCCTGGCTGGTGTAGCTCAGTGGATTGAGCGCGGGCTGGGAACCAAAGGGTCCCGGTTCAATTCCCAGTCGGGGCACATGCCTGGGTTGCAGGCCAGGTCCCCAGTGAGGGCCATGTGAGAGACAACCACACATTGCTGTTTCTCTTTCTCTCTTTCTCCTTCCCCTCTCTCTAAAAATAAATAAATAAAATCTTAAAAAAAAAAAACCATTCTGAGACGTGATCCACGGCATAAAAGGGTAAGAACACTGAAGCAGAGCCGTGGAGAGGAATGAGATGGGACCTCCAGCATCAGTGGGGTGTGCGTTAGCCGGCAGACAAGCCTACGGAAACCACGCTGGGGGACCAGAAGTGAGGGCAGAGGGAGGGTCCAGAGGGACTAATGCTGGGCGGCAGGGCTAGGGAGGGCAGAACTGAGCCGGGCTTAAAAGAAAGGGGAGAATCCCCATGAGGCCAGCAAGGGGAAACACTGAGGAAAGCTACAGACCCAGAAGATGCTCAGAGAAGCAGGCTGCAGCCTCGCACCCCAGCCCAGAAAGGATGGACTCTGGGGGAAGGGAGAATGAGGCACCACGCACACACATCTGCAGAGAAATCAGCAGTGGCACCAGACACACGGCAGGGGACTTGCGGGAGCAAAGCAGGAGCAGCGGCCTGTCCGTGTGGTTCAGAAACCACCCCTCCAGGGACTGCCTCCCACCCACCTGGGGGCAGGAACCACTCCGTCGCCCACATCACACTTCAGGATTCTGGTGCCACGAGAGAAGCATTGTTACAGCCCATGCCCTGTTACAGCCCACGCCAGGATAAAAGACGACCGGGAACCATTTCCTTTGGGACTTGGACAGCACTTTCACGTCTGGTGTGGTAGGACTCAGAACGCTTCAACCCAAGAGCAGGATCCATCCACAGGTCATGACCCACCAGCTTCTCCAAGGATAAGAGTTCTTGGAGAGCTGCCAAAGCCCCAACTGTAGCGGCACTCAGCCCTTTTGGCCAATTTACAGCTCACACTTCTCCTGGGACTCCAAAAGCTGGGCTGAGGCCAAAAGAAGTCTACTTAAGTGACTGCAGTAAAGCAGAGTACAGGGACATGGCTCTGACCACAGGTGCACCCCAGAGCCAGGCAAACCAAAGCAATGGCTCACCTGAAGCGGTTCACTTGAAATGCACGTCCAGGGTCTCTCCAGAGTGGGGTTAGCCTTCCCACTCATTCCCAGCAATTACTAATCAATTTGGCAAAGAGAGCTAAAGACTACAGGAGTGGCTCCACGGACTCAGAATGCTTGAGTTTCACCACTTGGGAGGAGTAATCCTGACTCTGAAGACTGCACCTGCCCTGGGAGCTTCGGGGCATGGGACAAAGAACAGACAAACATTCTAAAATGGCAATTATCGGTTGCCTAAGCACTGGTCTGCAAGACTTTCCAAAAACGGATTCTTATCTGACATGTTGGCAACAAAGACAAAATCCTCAACAGCAAGAATTCGGCTGACACTTCATTCTTAAACAAATAAAGGCATACACACCCTGTTAACATGAAGGTTTTGTCAGTTTGGAAATATTCAAAACGCAGGCCGTAACTTCAAAACTACACCTCAGACGAAACACTGTGAGTTGCAGATGAATTCTCCTGACCACTCGCAATGAAAAGTGGGTGGCACCAGCTGAGGACACGCTTGGCATCCTCGTCTCCCTGACTCTTCAAATGCTGACCCTGCATATAACACTCAATCCTCCCTCCACTTTCTTGGGGGGATGCAGGTAGATACAGGTTACCCCAAACAGAGGTGAGTCAAAGAAGCACCTCACAAACTCTGGCCAGTGAGGGGTCAGGGACAGAGATCTATCTAGCCTGCGTAATTTGATAATTTACAGAATGTTTTACAAGAAAGGCAGTTTTTACTTAAACTCAGTAAAATCCACGAGTTACTCCAAATGCTTTCTTGACCAAAGTCTTGCCAAGATTCTGTCACCTGACACCAGTGGCATTCACATGAAAACAAAGAATCAAAAACATGACTCCACGTTCTCTGAGGAGCATCATCCGCTCAGGGACCTTTCAGACATGGCAAGTGACCAGCTGCCGGAGCCACAGCAGACACCACCCGGTCCCAGCAGGCGCACCAGCAGGGCTCCGTGCTGGGCTCACAACGCTCCGTGAGCTGCTGACCATTGGTAAGAGCTGGCGTTCGTGTTGAAGCCTGCCTACCAATCCTGTCTACATTCCTAAAAGCTTCTAGGAGTTTGATTAAGTGGGAAAAAACACAGGCGTTAGGGGAAAACAGATCTGGCTCACACTGGTGTTACAACTACTGCATACACAACCTCGGGTCAAGTCAGTTAAATACCTGTGGGCCTGCCTCCTGGTTACGTGTGAGACACCGACTCCACACACCTGCTCTAACGATAAAATGAGACGACGCATCTCAGACACGCAGCACAATGCTGGGCAGACTGTGGTGCCTAATACCAGCTCCCTTACCCTTTCTTGTACTTCCTTGATTTGGTCACAGACCCATGTGATCTTACTTTCAAGATAATCTGAACGGCAAACTCCCCCTTAACTGATAATACTGATATAGTCAACCACAATAGTCACACACAAAAAATTATTCATTTGGCACTAATTTCAGTTCTCTATATAGATGTGTGCTTCCATCTGAGTAAGGGGATGCCCAGTGGTGTGTCAAACAATGATGAGAGAGCAAAACAACAGAGACATTTAATCTACAGGAGAACAACTATTTGTTCTTAGGTACGAGCTGGCATCCAATAATACTGCAAACAACAGACGCCGTTCACGTACGTCCCGGAAAACAAAGCCAACTCTTTCACTGGACCCCCTCGCCTGACCCACTCACACCTCCCCTGTTTAACTGAGTGAGGCCATGCTGCAAAGGTCAGGGCAGCTTGGAGCAAAGGGTGGGGAAGCGACAAGGGGAGTTGAGTCCAGAATATAAGGAGACGTGTTGAAAATTGTTACAGGGAAGTAATATGAAGGCTTCCTGGAGGAAATTACAAAAGTTTCACGGACAAAGACTGAATGGTGGAAAAACAGGTGAAGCACTCTAGAGGTACAGAGGAGGGGAGAAAGAAGAAGGAGCCCATGGTTAAGAGCCTGGGCTTTAGCATCAGATATAGTTCCCCATCTCTGTTGACTTGAGGCAAGTTATTTAATTTCAATTTCTTCATCTATACATGTAGAGTGCTACAAGGTGATATAATTATAGCTGTGGAGATCAATGATAGAACAATCAAAAGACAGGTGCTTAGCCCTGACCAGTCTGGCTCAGTTGGAGCATCATCCTGCAAAGTGAAAGGCTGCCAGTTCAGCCCTGGCTGGTGTGGCTCAGTGGATGAGAAGCCGGCTCAGTGATTTGAGCGCCGGCCTGCAAGCCAAACGGTCATTGGTTCAATTCCTAGTCAGGGAACATGCCTGGGTTGCAGGCCAAGGTCCTCAGTCGGGGGCTCTCAAGAGGCAACCACACATTGATGTTTCTCTCCCTCTTTCTCCCTCCTTTCCCATCTCTATAAAATAAATGAAATCTTTAAAAGAAAAAAAAAAAAGGCTGCTGGTTCAATTCCTTGGTCAGGGCAAATGCCTAGGTTATGGGTACAGTCCCCAGTCGAGGCACGTATGGGAGGCAACTGACCTCTCTCACATCGATGTTTCTCTCCCTTTCTTCCTCCCTCCCTTCCCTTCTCTCTGAAAATAAATAAATAAAATAAAAGAGAGAGAGAGAGAGGTGCTTAGAAGTCTCAGCAATAGAACCTGAGGTAAGAGAGCTAACAAGGCTTACGTGGTATGAAGAGGAATGTCTGTGAATACTTACTTTGAGAGACCCACAAGCCCGAGGAAAATAGGTCATACACGCCTTCATTCCCTCCAGTGCTGAGAGCTCACACTGTGGGAAAATCAAAGCAAGGAGGTGAAAGCCTGATGCCCCCACAGAGGCCATCTCCACCCACAACCCCTCAAGGGGTGTGCCCCTTCTCCACACACTTTTTCTTGGCCCTTCCTTCTTCTCACTTCTTTGATCCAATTCCCCACTCACTTCCCATCACACTCCTTAATCGGAGTTAGGGAGGTACTGTGAGGGGCCAAGGGGCAGAGGGACTGGGGAGGTGTCTCACCTCTGGTCTGAGGCCCAGCAGGGAGGTGAGAAGACCAGGGAGGTGGTTCATGGAGATGTCCCGGAAGAGTGTAGGAAGTTGGGCTGCGTACCGGAGCAGGTCCCTCAGAACAGCCACAGCCAACTCCATCGTAGGGGGCGGGTCCTGGGACTAAAGAGCAACAACACTCGATGCTTCCAAGCTCACCTTCGTGGTAACCAAGAAGAGGAGGAGCAAGAGGTAGGACAACATGGGGCTTTTGAGAAGCACCACAGTTAATGTCAATATGACCATCAGATCCACCAGGAATAGAGTGCATTAGAAATATGGAGTATCCAAAAGTAACATATTTGTCTATGGAAAGGACATGTGTTTATGTTTTCATATTAGGGGTACCTGGGGTCCTAGGAATTTGAGGGAGGAAAAAAGTAACAAAGCCACACCTTAAAGATCTAACTGGAAGATCTCAAGAGCTTGATTATCTCATACTATATACTTCCCTAGAATGGAATGAAGAACAGCACTCTCAGACAGAAAAAAGTCTCAGCCACAACAAAACCACCCCACCTCTCCAAGCTGGCTCAAACCTACCCTGCAACTCATGGAGGGAAAATGGTTTGGATTTAGAAGGACTTCCCTAAAATGCTAACATGTATCTAAGGAAAAGCATTCAGCACGTATCCACGTATCTCCTACTAGACTAGAGAAGGTCACGTGTCAAAGAGGCAAATAAAAATGTTTATTAAGAAAGTAAGAATAGCGGGCCTACCAACTACAAATGGGCCTCCCCACGCTGTCCAGTAATCCCACTGCACTTCTCTCTGGTTAGCTCCCCGTTACTCAAACGTTCTCCCACCACCGTCGCCTCTGGAAAACCTAACCTGCAACTTCACAGAGGAAACTGAAGCGCAAAGAGGGGCACTCCCTCAGCTTCCCACTATCAAACCTGAAAAGTCCATCTTCATCCTCACTCACCTTCTCCTTCCCTCCTGTCATGCTAAAGTAGGTCCCCTTCTATTCAAGATAATCGCTCCACTGTGCTTCAGAAACTATCCCCTCCTTCTTCTAAGAACCCTACACGCTCAACCAGCCCCCTCTCTCCTGTATTTCTAACCAGTCCCTCCTAAGTGGACTCTTCCCACTGACATTCATACATGCTCATCTTTCCTATCTTAAAATCCTTCCTTAGTCCATACTTCACTCACCCAACCTCAGCTACTTCTCTCCCTTAGTTACTCTCTCCCTTACCCCAGTCTCAGCTATTTCTCTCCCTTTGAGCCAAATATTGAATATCTTGGAAGGATTGCTAATCTTCCCATTCCTTTTCCCACTCACTTCTCATTCCAGGCACTTGCTTCGGTATAGACTGCTCCACCAAAAACACTTTGACTAACCCATGAGTTGCTAAATCTGATAAATAATTTTCAGTCCTTGTTTTGTTCCACCTCAGAGGGGCTTAAACAGAAAGATCTTCCCCTGTATTCCACCCAACCCACAATCCTGACTCTCTCGTACTAAATGAAAGTTTGTATCCCTTCTGCTGCTGTCTTGTTTTCCTTTGTAAACTCATCATTCTCCACGTGACCATTAAATGTGGAGTGCGTTTAAGTCCAATCCGCATAAGGCCACGTCTTGATCATCTCGTTTTCTTCCTTACCTCCAGCTGCCGTTTAAATGCTGAACACTCTTCCCCTTGGTAAAACGTACAGACTGAACCCCCCACCCACCGACAGAACCCTCAACGTAACACTATGAGACACCCGACCACTTCCACTCATACCAGATCAGGTTAGATGCTCACTAAGGAGCCTTCTACTGAATTCCCAAGGCCATGCTCATGGTATTTTGACCTCTCGCCTCTGACCCTGGCTGTCTTCCAATGTTCTGAAATCTAGAAGTCCTCCTGGACACGTCCTCTCCCCAAGCCTACTCCATCACCAGGACCAGGCCACTTTGCCTCTAAATCTCCTCTGAACTCATCTACTGCTTCTTCCGACCCCAACCTACTCCAAGCTGCTGTAAATGTTCTCCGGGGTCATTTTAACAGTCTTCTACATGGTCTTCCTCCTTCCATTCTGGTTCCTTTCTAATCCTTTCTCCACAGAGAAGCTAGAGTGACGTTTTCAAATGAAAACTGGATTGTGTACTGCTACACCACCTCTTCCTCACTCCTACTGAAAACCTTCCTGAACTGCAACTGTTCCAAAACTAAAAGCCAAACTCCTAACATGCCTTCCACACCATACTTGGTCCCCATCTACTTAGCTCCCCAGTCTATTCATCAGCCCCAGTCACACCAGCTTACTTACAAGTTATCACATGGGCCAAACCCCTCTTCTCTCAGGGCTTTTGCACACTTACACCACTTTCTTAGCCCAACTTACTCCTAATCACCAGTTCAGAAAAGCATTCTCTGAATCACCGCCCCCAGTGACCCACGCCACCTCAGTCTGGGCCAGTCTCTCCTATACATGCTCTCAGGGGACGACATCCTTTACCTCCACAGCACCTCCCTCGGTTTAGCACTTCACACTCCTCTGTACAACTAGTCAATTAAAGTCTCCTGCACTACAACAGGAATTAGCAAAGAATGGTCTGTGGGTGCCTGTTTTTACATGGTCCACAAGCTAAGAATGACTTTTACATTTTTAAAGGGTTGGAAAACTAACAAAAAAAACTATACACAACAGAAACTATATGTGGTTCACAGAAACCTGAAAGACTTACTACCCACAAGCATGTACTTCATAGAAAGTTTCCCACCCCCGAGCTAGACTCTAAGCACCAAGAAAACAGGGTCCAAGTCCATCTTACCACTGTCTCCCCAGAGCTGAGCACACAGTCTGCCACCTGACTGCGGAAGAATGGAGATGTCATTAAAGAATGTAAAAGTTGGAAAAAAATGAAAATGTTAAAAAAGAAATGAGCCCTGGCTGGGGTAGCCCAGTGGACTGAGAACGAAATTTGAACCAAAGGGTCGTCAGTTCGATTCCCAGTCAGGGCACATGCCTGGGTTGTGGGCCAGGTCCCCAGTGAGGACCATGTGAGAGGCAACCACACATTGCTGTTCCTTTTCCTCTCTTTCTCTCCCTTCCCCTCTCTCTAAATAAATAAATAAAATCTTAAAAAAAGAGAGAAAGAGAAATAAGAAAAAAATAAAAAGGAAAAAAAAGAAAGGACTAGGCAAGAAAAAAATCAAACACCTAGAAAAAGGCACTTTAGAGATGTCACTCATGAGAAAAGTTAATAAGGGCCCTGACTGGTGTGGCTCAGTGGGTTGGCATCATCCGCAAACCAAAGGGTCACCAGTTCATTTCCCAGTCAGGGCACATGCCTGGGTTGCAGACCAGGTCCCTGGTCAGGGGCGTGCGAGAGATTAATGTTTCTTTCCCTCTTCCACCCTTCACCTCTCTCTAAAAGTAAATAAATAAAATCTTTTTAAAAAAGAAAAGAAAAGCTAATGAGGAAGTGAAACAGTCAGAGGTTCTAGTATGTGAAAAGTCAGATGAATTAAAATTAACCCAGTAGATAAAAATATCAAAAAGTTTCAAAGGATTTCCATCTGAAGCTTATTGTCCCTGCTATCAGAAAACTGCTTCAATTCAGTTCTGTCCTCAGAACTGAATGTCCAAACCACAAAGAATATACCATGTCCAGAATGGAGAACAAGGAACGGTTGGAGGCGGGGGCGGGGCAGCAGCTGCATCCTCACCTGCAAGACCTGCTGAATGCTCCGAAGCCAGGAGACACAGTGCTGCTGGAACATCTCTGTAGAGCTCTCCCCCACCAGCAAAGACAGCAGACAGAGGCCCTCAAACCTTATGGGAGAGAAGCGAGTGGTAACAAGTAGGTGGAGGCTAGACTTCAGGGAAAGCTATTGACTGCTCTTTCACTCTCACTGGACTTCGGCAAGACAGGTCACTTCCCCTCCATGACACTGTGTTTCTAACTCCTAAAATAGAAGACCTGGAGTGAGGTTCAGGCAGCAAGAAAAGAAGGGAAGAGAGATCATCCCCAATGGGGCACAAGAAACTTGGAAGCTGGAATAGTTGATATTCTGCTCAAGTGAGCTCATGAAAAGAACAACATGCCCCAGCCTCTTGGGAACAGAGAAATCGCTTGAATCCATGGGGTAGTGACAACAGATGGACAGATATATAGCTCACTTCCTAAGGAAACATTCCCCTGGGGAAAAAACAAGGTTAAAGACTTACCGGGTTTTGATAGAACCGAGACGTGCATTACTGAGACCCACCAACACCGCAACAGCTGAAAGGTTCTAGAAGAAAGAAAACAGAGAAGTGAGTAAGGAACAGGATGCAGAGATGCAGAATTTCTCCAAGCCCTCCCCTGTCCCAGTACCTATGAACCTTTTCTGAAGTCACTCCTCCTTTGAGGATAAAAGACCATTCCTTAGAGGCCTTCAGCCATTCCCCTATTTTCAGCAGGTGACACACACAGCAGCCTGTCCCACAGGCTTTCCTCAAGTCACATCTTGCTTGACTCCTTCTCTCACCTTCCACCCAACGAATCAGTGCTACAAAGAAGAGAGCCGAACTCATCCCAGCTAGCAGACCTCAGCCCCTAGCATGAAGGAGACATTCATAAACATTTGCCGAACGGACACTGAACTCATCCTTACCCTTCCTCCTTCACTCCCAAACAAATCCCCCTCCTTTTGTCCCTGGCTTCCTTAGAGCTATTTTTTTTTTTTTTAAGATTTTATTTATTTATTTTTAGAGAGAGGGGAAGGGAGGGAGACAGAGAGGGAGAGAAACAGCAATGTATGGTTGCTCCTCACTGGGGACCTGGCCTGCAACCCAGGCATGTGCCCCGACTGGGAATCGAACCAGGACCCTTTGGTTCGCAGCCCGCGCTCAATCCACTGAGCTACACCAGCCAGGGCTGTCCTTAGAGCTATTAAGAATGCCATGGTAGGCTTCTGGTCAAGATGGGAAAGTGGGTAAATGCTGTGCTCACCTCCTGCCATAACCACATCTAAAGTACAACTCAACTGCAGAACCACCATCCTTGAGAATGGCCTGAAATCTAGCAGAACAAAAGTCCTACAACTGAGGACATATAGAAGAAGCCAGACCGAGACTGGCAGGAGGGGCAAAGATGTAGAACATGTGGCCCCACACCCACCTGTGGTGGTTAAAAATGAGGAGGGAGCCCTGGCTGGTGTAGCTCAGTGGATTGAGCGCGGGCTGGGAACCTGAGTGTCCCGGTTCAATTCCCAGTCAGGGCACATGCCTGGGTTGCACGCGAGGTCCCCAGTGAGGGCCACATGAGAGGCAACCATACATTGCTGTTTCTCTCCCTCCCTTCCCCTCTCTCTAAAAATAACTAAATAAAATCTTAAAAAAAAAAAAAAATGAGGAGGGATATCTCAGCTGTGGAGGTGCCCCCTAAAGAGCAAGGGGTCCCAGCCCCACACCAGGCTCCCCAGCCCAGGGTCCCGGTGTCAGGAAGATAAGTCCCCATAACTTCTAGCTCCGAAAACCAGCAGAGACCGCAGCTCAGTGAGATGGAGGGTTTTTGCAGTTTCAGCCATTCCTCTTAAAGGGCCCGTGCACAGACTTACTCAAACTCACTCACTCGGAGCTCCTGCACTGGGGCAGCAGCTGGAAAGGTGCCAGGGATGTACAGGGAAAAATTGAATTGTCTGGCCTGGGACAAGGCATGAAGGGGCAGCTTTCTCCCAGACAGAAGTCACTGTTCCTTTGCTGAGCCCTCTCCCTGCAGGTGGGTGCCACATCTGAGTCTCCACCAACCTACCATATTTTTCGGACCATAAGACACACCTAGGTTTTAGAGGAGGAAAATAGGAAAAAAATTTTTGAAGCGAAAAATGTGGTAAAATATTTAATAACATAAATAACATTCAGACTATAATTCAGCTACATTTGGACTATAAGACGCACCCCCATTTTCCTCCCAAATTTGGCGGGGAAAGTGTGTCTTATAGTCTGAAAAATATGGTAGCTAACACTGTTCACCCCACCCTGGTAATTCCCTGATCTTGCCCCATCTAATTTGCCAACCCACCCAAGTGGCTTCCAGTGGCTTTCCCATATAAACAGCCTGTCTAGGCTCATGCTTCAGACTCTCCTAAAATCCTGTAAAGATCCACAAACCCCAAAAAGGCAGCATCTGGCCTCAGCATGCCCCATCTGGCAAAGCATCCCCAAGAACAGCACTAGCAGCAGCCGGCCTCAGTTCTCAGCGTAGCCTCTCCCAGGCACCTCCAAGCCCAGCACAAGTGGCGACCTGCAGATCACTTCGTAGCTCATACCAGGTGGTCCCAGGAGGGCACATGCAGCAGCTCACCTTGGCCTGCACCTCCCAAGAGGCCCCCAAACCAACACACCCAGTGGCCAGCTTCAGACCACACCAGGGCACCACCCAACCACCTCCAGAAATGACACCTTCAAAGGGCAGACTCGGCTGGCACCAGAGCCCCAATAAAGCAAATCCTGCTCCCCAGGGTCAACCTATGCCCGACAGTTCCTCCACTACAGTCACAGCCAGTCCTCACAACCAGTCAGCCCGAGGATCAATCCGTCCCACTGACATGCCAACAGCAATCAAGGCTGAACTATAAAAGGAGGACACACACAGCCCACACAAGGGACACATCTGGAGCCCCAGCTCAGGGGACCAGGGCTGGGCCCCACAAGACACTTATTACATAAGGCCACTTTACCAAAATGGGGAGACATGGCAGCTCTACCTAATGCACAGAAACAACAGGGAGGCTGCCAAAATGAGGAGACAAAGAAAGATGGCCCAAATGAAAGAGCAGAACAAAACTCCAGAAAAAGAACTAAACAAAATGGAGACCAGCAAGCTACCAGATGCAGAGTTCAAAACACCGGATACATGGACAAAACCAAAGTGGGGCAGGATCAAGGGTGGGAAGTGGGGATGGCTGGGGTCGGGGGGAGTGGTGGGAGGAAAATGGAGACAACTGTACTTGAACAACAATAAAAAAAAGTGACTGGTAGCTTTGTTCTACATGGTACTACCTTGACTCTTGTGGACCTGGGTTTAACTTTTTGAATAAGGACTTCACCAATCTATCCTTACCTAAAATATTCTCAGTTCACCCTTGCAGTAGGGAAATGATAAAAAACTCACTTATTTTTTGCTGAAAAGAACAAACGACAACAACAAAAAAACACTGGTTATAAGGATGCTCAATGAACTTAGTGAGAACTTTAACAAAGAGATAGGAAACATAAAAATGAAGAGAGAAAACATAAAAAAGAACCAGTCAGAAATGAAGAATACAGAAACTGAAATGAAAAATAATACATTAGAGGGAATCACAGTAGATTAGATGATGCAGAGGATCAAATCAGCAATTTAGAAGATAGCAGAAAACACCAGATCAGAAAAGCAAAAAGAAAAAAGAAACCAAGCAAAATGAGGATAATCTAAGGGGCCTCTGGGACAACTCCAAGGATACCAACATTTGCATCATGGGGTTACCAGAAGAGAGAGAGCAAGGAATTAAAAGGAAATATTCATGCATTCAATATATATTTATTTAACATCTACTTCATGTGAGACATTGTTTTAGATGCTGGGGGTGGGGGGTAGAGTTTATATTCTAATTAGAAAAGACAGAAAATAAACAAATGACCAAATAATAAATAGTAAGTTGGATGGTGCTAAGTGCCATAAGGAAGAATAAAGTAGACTAAGGAAGGGAGAGAAAGGCTGGACTAGGAGAGATAATATTTTATGTAGAATGGGCACAAGAGCTCTCTCTAAAAAGGCCGTTTGAGCAGAGACCTACAGGAGAGTGAGGGCAGGAAATACTGATATCCTCATATACTGCTGATATGTGAAAAGATGCAGCCAAGCCCTGGCTGGTGTAGCTCAGTGGATTGAGTGCTGCTGCAAACCAAAGGGTCAATGGTTCGATTCCCAGTCAGGGCACATGCCTGGGTTGCGGGCCAGGTACCCAGTTAGGGGCACATGAGAGGCTACCACACATTGATGTTTCTCTCCCTCTCTTTCTCCCTCCCTTTCCTTAATAAAACATAAAAAGAAGAAGAAGAAAAGATGCAGCCACTTTGGAAAACAGTCTAGCACTCCTCAAAAAGTTTTACACAGAGCCTTGGCCAGGTATTTTAGTTGGTCAGAGCATCATCCCAACACTCCAACACTGTAGTTTGATCCACAGTCAGGACACATACAAGAATCAACCAATGAATGCATATGCGGAAATAAGGGAAACAACAAATTGATGATCCTCTCTCTCCCACCCTTCCTCTGTCTCTCTACCCCCCCCACTCTTCCTTTCTCTCTCTAAAATCAGTATGAAAAAAATAACTTTTAAAGGGGCTTGTACAAAGAGTCACCCACATGACCCCACAATTCCACCCTAGGTATATGCAAGAGATAGAAATGAGAACGTGTTCTCACAAGAACTTGTACGTGAACATTCATAGCAGCATTATTCATAATGGTCAAAAAATGGAAACAACCCAAATGGGCATGTCAATTGATGAATGCATAAACAAAATGTAGTACATCCATACAATGGACTATTATTCAGAAATAAAAAGGAATGATGTTCTGAGACACTGATGAGCCTTAAAGCATTACACTAAAAAGCCAGACCCAAAAAGCCACACATACTGTGTGATTCATTTATAAGAAATGGTAAAAGTAGGCAAAGCTATAGAGACAAAAAGTGGATTGGTGGTTGCCTAGGTCTGAAGGGCAGGGAGGGGCTAGGGGATAATAGGGAGTGACTACCAATGGTAGTTTCCTTTTTAAAAAATAGTTTATTTTATTGATTCCAGAGGGGGAGGGAGAGAGGCAGGAGAGGGAGACAAACATCTATGAGAGAGAAGTATCGATCTCCTCCTGCACACGCCCCACCTGGGGACCTCACCTACAACCCAGACATGTGTTCTGACCAGGAATCGAACCTTTCAGTCTGCAGGACGAAGCCCAACTAACTGAGCCATACCAGCCAGGGGAATAGTTTCCTTTTGAAGTGATGAAAATGTTCTAAAACTGATCATGGGTACAGAACTCTACAAATAAAACTAAAAAGCACTGAATTGTACACTTTAAATGGATGGATTGTATGGAATGCAAATTACATCTCATTAAAGCTGGTTTTTTAAAAAAAGCATATTGTTTCCACCCCCAAAGGAAACTATTCCAGGCAAAGGAGGAAAAAAGGGCACAGGCTGTGAGATGACAGCACATCTGGCGGAGCGGACTGACCGGAGAAAAGTGAGTGAGACAGGAGTAATGAAAACGAAGGTCTCAGCAGCAGGGCCAGGCCTTGCAGTCACAGAGGCAACTGCTGACTTTCACTCTAAGTGAGATCAAAGTCATGGGGGGAGAGAGGAGTGGTATTGTCTGACTTGCGATTTATTTTTTAAAACTCATCGGTTTTCTTGTAAAGAAGGTGGAAGCAGACAGAAGTAGGAAGCTGTTGTAGTAACACAGGCGAGAGATGATGCAGCTTAAACAGTGTGGTGAAGGTGGGGATACAAAGCATCAAATTCTGGATATATTCTGATGGTAAAGCCAACAAGATTTGGTAACAAATTGTGTATGTGTGGGAAGCAGAGGTAAATATTAATTCCAAGGTTTTTCACTTGAGCGATTAGCTATTTACTAAGGAAAAGAACCCTGCAGGAGGAGCGGATTTGAGGGGTGAGAATCAGTTTCAGATATGTTAAATCTGGGATGTCTATTAACATCACAATGGAAATGCCAATAGATGTTGGGTAGGTAAACCTGGACTCAGGATAAATCCTGGTTAGAGTATGAATTTGGGAGTCGTCAGTCACAAAGCTGGATCAGCTCGCCAAGGAAGTGAAAACAAAGCAGTACAAGGACACTTAGAGGTCAGAGATGTGAGGAGGAACCAGTAAAGACGACTTGAAAGGCGCAACCTGTATAGTAACAGGAGAATCCAGGGAGAGTGGTACCCCAGAAGCCAAGCAAGGGAAACTTTCCAAGAAGGGAGTGATCAGCCCTGGCCGATGTGGCTCAGTTGGCTGGGCATCAGCTGGATTCCTGGTCAGGGCACAGTGGGGGCACAGAGGCAACCAATCAATGTTTCTCTCCCTCTCATTCTCCTTGCCTTTTCTCTAAAAACGCATAAAATCCTTTTTAAAAAATAAAAATAAAAACAAAATAACTACCTGTACTTTTGAAAAAATGTCAAGATCATAAGACAAAGACTTTTATAAGATAATCTGAGGAACTACTTCAGATTAAAGAAAACTAGAGACACAACAGATAAACGCAATGCGTGACCCTACAGCGAACCCTGGACTAGAAACTTTTCTCGTGCTGTAAGACAATTCAGACTAAATCATTTATTATGTCAATGTTAATTTTCTGATTTGGATGACAGCTGTGGTTATAGTAAAGAACATCCTGTTTTTAAGGAAATAGACACACAAGTAATTACAGGTAAAAGGCCTTATGTCTTGCAACTTATTCCTCCATAAACCCAGAAAAAATATGCACAGGGAATGCTAAAACAAATATGCACTTAAAATGTTAACATTTGGGGAATATGAGTGAAGGGTACATAGAGATTCTTTGAACTAGTCTTTCAAATTTTCTATAAATTTTAAATTACTGCAAAGTAATGTTATTTAAAAAAGAATGGGAGAAGAATCAAAGACAGCAAGTATAAATAACTCACTTGAGTTTTGCCATAAAGGGAAGCAGAGAAATAGGAAAGGAGCTGAAGGAGGATTTTTTTAAAGCAGGTCTCAGCTGTATGCTGATAAAAATTACCCAAGAGAGAAGGAAAATCTGATGAGGAGAACTGCTGAAGCAATGTGCCTGTGTAAGCGGAGAAGGAATACATCTGGTGCACAAGCAGAGGGCTGGCCTTAGACAGGAGCACGGACTGGCTCATCTCTGGTAACGGGAGGGAAGGCAGGGCATAAGGGCATGGATGCAGTAAAGCCAGCAGACACCGTGGTGGGACCCTATGGGAATTTCCATCTTCCTGTTTCTACTTTCTCGGTGAAATGGGAAGCAAGGTCATCGACAGCAAAAATGGAGGGAAGTAATGAGAGGTTGTCTAGGAGGGCGGAAATGTAAACGGCTTGCTAGGCAACACTGAAGGTCCACTTGGGACGATGATGGCGTGAATGTAAAGTGAGACCAGTCAGCAGAGACACATGGTTTTCTCCAGCTATCCTGAGCAGGCAGGTGCAGGCAAGAATGAACCAAGTTGGATTCAACAAAGACAGGGCATTGCCAGGCAGGTTCAATGCAGAGAGAGGGACACGGAAGTGATTACAATACAACGTAAACTGGATAGAAGGAAAGAGAGAACACGACAGATTAATAAATGAGTTAATTTCTTTTAATCAGCGATAAAGACTAGGAAAGAAACAAAACAGGACAATGAGAAAGAGAATGACTGGAACAGAAAATACTGCTTCATTTTACAAAGGGATGGTCAGGAAAGACTCCTCTGAAATGGTGACATGCAAGCTGAAACCTACATGAGAAGCTCACCTCTCCATGAGTTTCCCAGCAAAGAGTGAAGGAACTTATGAGCAGTGACCTCACATGCCCCACAAAGAGGTTAGCTGGGGTGGCTGGAGTACGGCTAAGACAGGGAGGGAGTCACATGAAATGAGGTCAAGAGGTAAGCAGAGGCCGCATTTCGTAGGGTCGCGTGCAATGATGAGTTACTGTACACTTTTAAGCAGAACACTGTCATCTTACTGATTCCTCAAAAAGATAACTGGCCACTGACTAGAGAATGGGACAGTACAAAGCCCTGGGGATAAAAGGGAGAACAAGTTCCTCCAAGCACATGCAGTTATAGGGGAAACGAGATCTGAGATTTGCTTTAAATGCTGCAGCTGGGGGAAAAGGCAGAGTTGGGGTGGTGGGAACTAAACACCACTGGTAAAATGCTCATTGTTAAAGGTGGGTGAGGAGGACAGCACAGGGTGAGGTGGTTCAAAATACTATTTTTCCTACTTTTGTATAATCTGAAATTTTCCACAAATTGTTTAATTACATACAAAAAACAAAACAAATCAAAACCAAGTTGTGTGGGTATGGAGGAGGGAGGCTGTATATGTAAAAAGAATAAATAGATAATTTCTATATGGTGTAGTAAAGAACAGCTAATCACAGCTGGTTTGGGAAGGCTTCCCAAAGGCAGTAACAAATAAGCAGAGTCTTGAAAAGATTTTGGGAGGTAGGGAGCACAGGAAGAGATTCCAAGTTGAGTACAGTAAATGCAAAGTCCCAGAGGGAAGAAAGCCCAGATACTGTAGGATTTTAAAAGGCAGCAAACATGAATAGAATTTTCCTTCCAAAACTTCACTTCAGCTGCTGTGTGGGAAATGGATTAAAAAGAGCAAGAGTGGAAACAACTTTTAGCCAAGATGGAGACACAGGTAAACACGCCTTGCCTCTACGCACTAGAGCAAAAAAATACAACTAGGCTACAAAACAAATATCATCCAGAATTGTCAGAAAATCGAGCTCTGTGCAAGTCCGACAACCAAAGATTTAAAGAAGCCACATTCATCCAGAAGGGTAGGAGGGACAGAGAGGAGTAGGAAGGCACAGAGGCAGGAACTGGCAGTCCCACATCCTGGTGTGGTGGATAAAAAATGGGAGGGATACTTCCGGAGCGAGGAATCCCAGCCCCAGTGCAGACTACCCAGCCCAGTGTTCCAGAGCCAGGAAGAGAAGTCCCCATGACTTCCGGCTGTAAAAACCAGTGGGGGTTAGGGCGGCAGAAGAAACTGCCAGTTTCTCAAAAGGCTCCTCTTAATGGGCCCACAGTGGACTTAGGACTCACGCAGACCCACCCTCTTTGGGATTCAGCGCCAGGGCAACAGCTGGAAGGGCACCAGGGGCATATGGGGGGAAAGTGAAGTACGAGTGCCAGGAGACAGCTTCCTCCCGGGCAAAACTCCAGAGGCCAGGCAGTAGCATTGTCCCTTCTGCAAGCCTTCCCCAACACAGAGCAACAGAGCAGTGACACAGGTTGCCTGGCCCTGGCGATTACCAAAGGCTCTGCCCCTACAACTTAACAGGTGTGCTTTTCTACAATAGGCCACTCTACTAAGACAGGGAGTCAAAGCAGCTCTACCTAATACACAGAAACATACACAGGGAGGCTGCCAAAATGGAGAGACAAAGAAATATGGCCCAAATGAAAGAACAGAACAAAACTCCAGAAAAAGAACTAAATGATATGGAGATAAGCAGCCTGTCAAATGCACAGTTCAAAACACTGGTTATCAGGATGCTCCTTGAATTCACTGGGGACTTCAACAGCATAAAAAAGACCCAGGCAGAAATTAAGACTGCATTAAGTGAAAAAAAGAAAAATTGACAGAGAACCAACAGTGGAGGGGACGAAGCCAAGATTTGGAACACAAGGAAGGAAAAAGCATTCTATCAATCAGAAGAGCAAGAAGAAAAAAGAATTTAAAAAACAACAACAAAAACAAGGACTGGCTTAGGAAATCTCTGGGACATCTTTAAATGTACCAACATCTGAATCATAGGGGTGCCAGAAGAAGAGAAAGAGCAAGAAACTGAAAACTTATTTGACAAAATAATGAAAGAAAACTTCCCTAATCTGGTGAAGTAAATAGGTATACAAGTCGAGGAAGCACAGAGTCCCAAACAAAATGGACCCAAGAAGAACCATACCAAGACACATCATAATTAAAATGCCAAAGGTTAAAGATAAGAGAGAATCTTAAAAGCAGCAAGAAAAAGGCAGATAGTTACCTACAAAGGAGTTCCCATAAGACTGTCAGCTGATTTCTCAAAAGAAACTTTGCAGGCTAGAAGGGACTGGGAAAAAGTATACAAAGTGATGAAAAACAAGGACCTACATCATAGATTACTCTATCCAGCAAAGCGATCATTTAGAATTGAAGGACAGATAAAGTGCTTCTCAGACAAGGTAAAACTAAAGGAGTTCATCATCACCAAGCCCTTATTACATGAAATGCTAAAGGGATTTATTTAAGAAAAAGAAAATCAAAACAATGAACATTACAATGGCAGTAAATTCACAACTACAATTGAATTCAAATAACAAACTAAGCAAACAAGCAAAACAGGAACAGAATCACAGATATGGAGATCATTTGGAGGGTTATCAGTTGGGAGAGGGGAGGGGGGAAATGGGAGCAAAGGTGCAAGGATTAAGAAGCACACATTGGTAGGTACAAAACAGACAGGGAGACGCTAAGAATGGCATAGGTAATGGAGTAGACTCACGACACACGGACATGAACTAAGAGGGGATTGCTGGAGGGAATGGGGGTACCAGATGGAGGTGGGCAAAGGGCAAAAATCATTGGGACAACTGTAATAGCATAATCAATAAAACATATTTAAAAGAAAAGAGCAAGAGTGAAGGTAAGGAGACCAGTTAGGAGATTGTTCCGATAATCCAAACGAGAACTTGTGAACTGTGCTAAGGTAGTTGCATTACGGAGCAAATGAATTTACAGCACCTATGGGAAAGCAATGCTGGCGATTAAGCCTAGATGGGTAGACCAATCAATGGATCTCTTTTTCCCTCCAAGCCTATTTACCTACCTTCATTACTCGCCTTCACTAGACTAGAAATTCTCTGAGGGAAATCGCCTTATGTACCTACCTAGAGATAAGGAATAGTAGCTAATATGTAACAAATACTCAATAAATGTTCACTGAATGAAAATCTATGGAGATGCAAAGGAAACCATACAGTTCCACAAATTGAGGACCCAATGCCAGAGACATAAGTAGAAAAAAAATTCAAGGCAGGCTATACCCAAAGATGTGGTACAGGCAATAGTAAAGGGAGGAGTCTAGTTTCCCACATCACTCTTTTCTTCTTTATTCAAAATTGTACTGGACTTTAGACACTCAGAGAAAATAAATAAGACATTAAGTTCACGTGGCTCATCTAGAGGGAAGAGAGGAAAACTTGAAAGAGATGATGAAAGAAATCACATATTTATAGGCAGAATAGATGATATATTTCAGAAATACTTAGGAATCACATGAATCAGAGGAGGAGGATTTAGAAGGAAAATATATAATTAGCTCCTGCTTCTAAAACTGGGCTGAGAGCAGAGGCATGGTTCTGTCACCCTCAACAATGAGGAGTTATGTTAATATAATAAATGAGGTTATACCCCTCATAAATTTAGGGCTAAGATAATTGAACCACCCAGCAGGTTGTGACAACCCTCTTCCTGGAAGGAAGCATAGCGCTGGGAAGGTCCCATTAACAAAGTCTGGACAAGGTAGACCTCATGTACATTGGTCTTAAAGAAAGGGGGAAATCTGTGGGAGGACTGGGGGAAGTATCGAGGGCAAGAGATACTAAAGGAACACCTACCATAAGTTTAGTCATGTTATGTATTCTTAGACTCAGTGCCTTCAGCTGGGCAAGATGGAGGTTCAAGCTGGGACGGGGGCAATGACAAAGATATGGGAAAGGAGTGGACAGACCTAAAAACTACTCAGAGGATAAATAAAATCAACAGGACCTGACAGTGCATAAGGAGATGTGTGAGCAAGAAAAAAAGTGTTTAGGATGAATCACACTTAGGTTTCTAATTATAGAACAAAATAGATACTAGTTTCTACGCTTAGTACATCCAAAGAACCTTTCTAAACCACACTAAAAAGCTCTGCGTGGTCCGTCCACTCCCTTCCCACCGCACCAGCTTCACAACGCCCAATCTCTTTCCCTCCACCGAAGCTTCAAGCACAATGCCCTTCCTTTCCGTTCCTTCCTACCACGGGGCCTTCCCACACGAGCTTTCCACTGACTGAACCACCCTCCCCATTTTCTCTTCTTACCCAACCCCTACTCATCCTTGGGGGTCTCAGTTTAAACTCCAATACCTCTGAACGAATTCTCCAGATTAGGTTAGAGATTCCCTACTATACAATGTTCACAGTGTTTTATAACATTTTGTTCATCGCCGTCGCATTCTACAACTGGAGGGTCCAGTATCTGGCCTTCAGTAAATATTCACTTGTTGAATACGTCCATTCACTCAGTAGAAAAAAATCCCCAAAACAGATACAGCCGGAGGGAAAAGAAGCTAAACATCATAGATCTAGTGAGCTGCGACGCCTGGAGTGGAACCTATTCCTGTGTGACTGCCAATAGCCTAGGAACAGAGAAATGAGGCCCATATTCTTCCGACTTTCTACTCGTGGCTGATAAGGAAAAAAAATGCGTGAATTTTGTGCAGACTGATACCCAGATTCACTTTCTGCCCCTAACTCTCCTTCCCTCCACCTCCCTTAGAAGCCGCAGTTCACCGTGAACCTGGCGTAGATTTTGCAGCGCCAACCTCCCAACAGGGCCGCGGGCGTGCGGGACACTGACTCACCTGGGCCCCGCCCACCGTCCCATGCAGCCGCAATAAGCGCATGAGCCCGGGCAAATGTGGGGCCGAGCGGACTGGGGGATGCACGGGAGGAACGGTGGACCCCGCTCGCGGCTGCAGCAACCCGGACACGCTCTCCAGCAGCAGCATTCGGAGGCGCGGGCCTGAGCCCACGGCCGAAAGACCCCCGGTCCCGCCAGAAGCCCCAGCCGCGGAGCCCGCAGAGGGCCCACTAAGAACGGCTGCGGCCATCTTCACCGGGGTCTAGTAGTGGCGTGGCGCGGCGCGATGACGCAAACACACTGCGACGGATGCCTCGAGCGGAGAGGGAGTGAGAAGAGGGTTGTGGTCTTGTGCAAACGGTGCGCAAAGATTGGACTCTGGACTCTGGCTGGGAGGGAGCATGCGCTGAGTGGAGGGCCGGGAGCGGGGCCGCCAGTGTTCAGCTCCCCGGCTGTGAATGGCTGGTGGGTGGGGCGGCCTGGGGGCGGTCCGGTGGCGGTTAAAGAACACGTGGTCAGGACTGAAGGCGCCGGAGTCCGAAAGGTATCCGTTCCAGAAACAGTCTCCAACACTTTCGCTCTAGAGAGCACTGTGTCAGTGTATCATAAGGACCTGGTCCATTATTTGGTATCACAGACATTTTAAACTGCATTTGTAACTGCAGAACTCACACAACACACTCCTTGCAAATTTAAAAAGCTAAATCTAGTATTGGGATGACGTATAGGGCATAGAACACTATTCTATACGGTTGGCGGAGTAAATTGATGCAAACTTTCCAGACAGCACTTTTATTTATTTTTTCATCAGAGGTGATACTGGTTAACAGAATTAAACAGGTTTCAGGTGCACAATTCTACAACACATCATCTGTACACTATATTTTGTGTTCTCCACCCCAAGTCACTAGTCACCCCATTCTGCCAGTTACCGTCAAAATTAAAAATAGGTATTCTTTTTCATCTGACACATTCATTTATTCACTAAACAAATGTTTACTGAGCACCTTTTAAGGTGCCAGGCACCATTCTAAGTGATGATAATAAAATAGTGAAGAAGCCCTGGTCGGGTGGTACCGTTGGTTGGAGCGCTGGTCCCGAGCACAAAAAGAAAAAAAAAAAAAGGTTTCGGGTTCGATTCCCAGTTGGGGCACATACCTAGGTTGTAGGTTCAATCCCCAGTCAGGCGGTGTACAGAAGGCAACCGATTGATGTTTCTCTCTCCCTCTCCCTCTCTCTCTCTCTCCCCTCCCCACCTCCTCTCTCCCTAAAATCAATAGACATGTCCTCAGGTGAGGATTAAAAAGAAAAGAAATAGTGAAGAAGACAAGACCCCTCTAGAGAGAAGAGATAGTCAATAAGTAAGAAAATAAATTAATCTTGGATAGTGCTATTTTTAAAAGTTACTTTAAAAATTAAACATGGAAATGTGTTAGAGGGTGACATGGATTGGAGTGGGGACTTGAAAAGAAAGCTCTCCCTGAAGATGGCAAGATGGTGTCGTTCATACAGAATCAAAGGAAAGTTTCTCTAGGCAGAAGCAGCAGTATGTGCAAAGGCTCTGAGGTGGGAATGGGTTTGCTGGAGAATAGAGAGAGGGCTAGTTTGGCTCGAGGACAGAGAGAGGAAGAATGATCGATGCATGTGGTATGTGTTAAAGTCAGGGAGGTGGGTATGGATCAAATCATGAGGATTCTAGAAGGCTGAGAGAAAAGATGGGGTTTCATTCACATAATATTTGGAAGCCACTTAAGAGCTTTAAGCAGGGAGTGACAAGAACGGACTTATATTTGCAAAGATCACTCTGGTTGCTATGTGGACAAGGAACTTAGAGGGCCAAGAGGGAAGCAAGGAGAGCAATAAAGAAGACATTGTAGGAGGCTATCATAACAGGCCAGGTAAAAGAGAATGGTGACTGGGACCAGAGCAGCATTGGAGATGGAGGAATAGAGAAGAAATAACCCAAAAGGTTAATGTATTTTGGAGGCAGAATGTTGGGACCTAGAGAAGGATTAGATAGAGGGCAATATGAGAGGGAAAAAGATGACCCTTGAATTTTACTTTTATTAGATTCAAATTATTAGATTTTCTTTGTGCACAAAAAAGTCTGTTGTTATTTGATATGACATTAAACTTGTAGACAATTTTCAGAGAAATGACATCTTTATAATGATGTGTTCTCTCACCTAAAATAGGGTATATCTTTTCCATTCTTTCTGGCCTTTAATATTTTGCTTAAGTTGTCTTCCTATTAGTATCTTTTAATACAGTAGTCCTGGCTGGTGTAGCTCAGTGGATTGAGCGCGGGCTGCAAACCAAAGGGTCACTGGTTTGATTCCCTGTCAGGGCACATGCCTGGGTTTTGAGCCAGGTCTCCTATAGGGGGTGCGCAAGAGGCAACCACACGTTGATGTTTCTCTCCTTCTCTTTCTCCTTCCCTTCCCCTCTCTCTAAAAATGAATAAATAAAATCTTTTTAAAAAATGCAGTAGTTTTCATTCCATGTAGAACACTTACCTTTCAGTTCCAGAACCACTTTAGATATGTAGTAATGAAGATCTCATTACCTTCTGGTCATGATGCTTTAACAAAAGTGATTCATGAGTCTAAAAGAAATGCTTAAATCTTGAAAGAGGTAAAGAAAGAACTTAGAAGGTGGTGACAGAACTGAAGTGTGGGGAGATGGCAGCTGGTGAATAGGCTGTCTGAACATTAAAGATGATCTCAGAAACTGTCTTGTGTGCACATTAGTTTTTGTTGCATACAAATGTGGAGGGGGTAGTGTGAAGTTGGTTTATTTGGGGAAGATAGGGAGAGTATGGAAAAAGAGATGGAAGAAGGAGAAATACTGTAGCTCCTTAAATCTGAAATGTCAGCCATCCATCATCCTTCCCAAGTCCAGTCAATTTTGCCCCAGAAATGACTTCAGCTTGTCACCTCATCTCCCTTCCACTCTGTGGATCATCGTCTCCCCTTGACTAATTTTAGTCTACAACAGCCTGGCCACACACCCTCCACCCGCCACATTGTGCAGAATTATCTTCATACAAATCTCATCATGTCACTCCTTTGCTTAAAAAACACTGGATCCACGTGTCCTCCTCCGAAGGGCCTCAGTCTCATTCCTTTACCTGCTATACAAAATCCTTCAGACTCTGTTCCGTCTCCTCCTCAGACTTCTCTCTCCTGCTGTCTTACCCTACAAACACTTCAGAACAGGATGTGGCTCGCCTTTCTCTCTCTTTGGAATACCCTTTCTCAAATCCCACCCACCATTCAGGCGGATTGTCCTCAAATGTTCCCTTCTTTGGACCCCCTGCACTCCCTCCACCCCCAGCAAAATGCTTATAGTTGTTTTGTCTTCTGGGTCATACCTCCATTATAGCATTATAATACCTATTTATGTGTCTCCTCAAGTATACTAGGAAGGTGGGTCCCATGTTCATTCCTGTCTGTTAATCCATGCCCTAGCGATATAAGTGGCTGGCACAAAATAGGTAGGCATGGGTAGATGGATGAATGTTAGCTGCAACGAGTAGAGAGGAAAGATGGGAGTAGTCAAAGAAATTTGGCAAAGTAACCTTGCAAAGATCACACACAGGCACCAGGGGGAGCTGACACACCACAATAAAGAAGCGAGGGCTAGCCACAGCAGGGGCAAGCACTGGGGTGAGCGGGTGAACTGTGCGCACCAAAACAAACATCCCTCAACTGGAACCGCTCACCCACGTGTGCAACCCCTCACCCTCCTTCGCAGACGGTGCTTGAGCTCACTCTACATCCCTCACCGCCTCCACCACCCCCACCGCCTCCACCACCCCACTATCCCCCTTGCCTCCGACTCTACTGAGCTTGCAAACAAAGGGGAGGGGACCCCTGCAGGGTTCTGGATGCAGAGAGCCAATCAGAGGGCTCTAGTGTCCCGAAGGCGGGAGCCTTTGTTTAAGGGGGTCCAATCAGTTCCTAAGGGAGATGAGGAAGGGCGGAGAAATGGGCGAGAAGAGCAGGGAGTTGGGGAGGGTCCGCGAGAGGAGTAGGACGCGGAGGGGGTGGGGGCGGAGCCAATCACTGTGTCTGTGAGGGAAGGGCGGGCTGCGCGGCAGCGCGCGCGCGATCTGGGCTGACGCGTCTGGCCCCGGTTCCCCAGGACCCGGGACGGGGGAGGCGGCGGGTGGAGATGGGGAGGCCTGAAGGGGAGGGGGAAGAGGAGAAAGAGCGGAGACCGCGCGTGCGCAGTGGCGTGGGGAGGAGCAGGGACCTAGCTTCGGACTGCGAGGCAGCGAGCTAGCCTTGGACCGGGCGGGCGGGCGGCGGGCGCGCGCACGATGGGGGAGAAACCCGGGACCAGGTAAGGGATGTGGGGCCACGCGGCGGGACGTGGGCTGCGGCTCTGGGCGGGTGCCTGGGTGGTTTCTAGACAAGGACACGGGGGAGAGAATCGGAAGCCGGACGCCTGGGTCCCTGGGGGGCGGCCATCTGGGGCCGCACGCCTAGGTTCTCGAGGATAATGAAGGGGATGCATGCCAGGGTCCCTGCAGAAAGCGAGTGCTGAAGGGGAACAGGAAACCGGCGTCTGGGTTCACTCAGGGATGTGGGGGCCGGACGACTGAGTTCTCCCGTGCAGGCTGCGATGCAGGGGCGGAGGAAGGAAGAGCAGGTGGCCGGTCCCAAGGGGTAGAGTATGGGCAGGCTGGATGCCGGAAGAGGGATCCCCCATAGACTGGTGCTTAGCCACTAGAAAACCTCCTGTTTAATACCCCAAAGGCAGTGGGGCTGCCCCCACCTGTCCCACGGGCCGGGGAGCGCCGCTTCCAAACTTCTGCCTTCCCCGGGTTGCTAGGAGCAACAGCCTCATCTTGAGGGAGCAGGGTGCATGGCAGCCCTCCCTGATTCTGGGCCTTACCCCTCTTCTTGCGGATGAGGGAAGGAGGTATCTGCCCTGGGCACACCATCCGCTCCCCGGATGTTTTATGTGTAATCGAGGCTCCTTCCTTACACTGACACCCTGAGTTCTCTTTTTTGGTCTGTAGCACAATCCACTTCCTGTTGTGACCCAACACCCTCAAGGGGGCTGTGGGTGAATGCCTGAGTCCTTTGGGACAGGAGCAAAACAGGAAAAATTGGGGCTGTATGCCTGTATCCAGAGGGGATCAAGAATAGGGGCCTCGTCCTGAGCATCACTTGTTCTGCAAAACATTGTAATGTCAGACCCACCACTCCCCACCCAGTGAGGAGAACCCAGGTTTCTGTGCCCCAAGTTGACCAGTATTGGAGAGAGATGATCACAGGAAGGATTGGTGTCCTGGATTTGAGGTTAAACAACCCAGAGAAAGGGGAAGTTGCTGACTTGAGGGAGGCCCCCAATTTCCGTTAAGTGGTTCAGAGAGGGGGAAGGATGGACCAAAGGGGGATTGCTGACTTGGCACAATTCCCCCTTACTCCTATCAAATTCTGGGCCACAGGAAATAAAGAGAATAGCAGGAAGTGTGAGGGCGCATCTGCTTCTGTGCCCCCGCCCCACGTTCCGCCCCTTGGCCAGCCTCCGTATACACATGCTGCTTCTCCCTAGCCTAGTCTAGCCAGATCCAGAGAGCAGGTGCCCTGCAGCTGCTCCAGGGCAATTACCACAAAGCAATACTCCACTTGGCCCTCTGATTGTGGATGCTGCAGCCCTCTACCCAGGCTCCTAATAGGAAGAAACACTGGGACAAAGAGGAAAACCAGAAGCAAAGGGGAGGGAGAGCTGAATGATGCCATAGCAATCAAAAGGACAGTAGGTGGGATGCTTATTCTAGTTTATTCAATGTTTACTCTCCTTTATTGGATGGGGATACCCAGGGATCTCCATAGCCTTTGCCCAGTGGCCTTCTGGAAAGAATGGGCAAGTGAAGTTATAGCAAAAACAGGTGGTACGATTGGAGGAAGGATGGGCCACTTGGCAGGATTTCATTTGCTTCTATCTGGGGACCCTTCCCAGAGATCACTGCTGAGGCAGAGTGAATTGGGAATGGGTTGTAAGGTGATACAGCAAAGAGCAAGCCCGCAAGTGGCCAGGGCATTGGAGTTGCCAGATACTTCTCAATTCTCAATTCTTCCAGCAGTGAGTGGAGTACAGGCTTAGATTGTTTTAGCAATTAGGAAGTGAATCCCCTTCAATTCAACAAACCATCTCAATTACAGAGGCAGGGGAGTTTAATTGGCGACTGAGAGTGTGGACTCAGAGCCAGACTGCCTCTGTTTCTCTGCCATTTACACTGTGACCTTAGGCAAAATACTTGACCTCTCCTGTGCCTTAGTTGCCTCACTTATAAAATAGGGATATTGGGATCTCCATCATTGTGTTATTTTTTTTCTTTGAAGATTTTATTTACTTACTCTTAGAGAAAGGGGAAGGGAAGAAGAGAGGGAGAGAAACCTCAATGTGCAAGAGGTTGCCTCTCACACGCCCCCAACTGGGGACCTGACCCACAGCACAGGCATGTGCCCTGACTGGAAATCAAACTGGCGACTATTTGGTTCGCAGGCCGGCACTCAACCCACTGAGTGTGTTATTAAGAGTATTAAATAGCGTATGAAACACTTTCCGCAGTGCTGGGTGTGCAGTATTCACCCAGCAAATGTTAGCATTATCGTCATCTTGCGGCTGGCACTGTGCTGGGGTGTCTACGTGAATAAGGCTCTGATGCTCACAGTCTACCTGGTGCAGCAGACAGCACACAGCTAACTGCCCTTGCATGGTATCACACCACAAATAAAACATAAACAAGGTGTGGCAGGAAACAAACAAAAAAGGAGTGACCAGGGTCTGGGCTTGATCCACATTTTAAAGGAGATGATATCAGAGCTGGGCCTTGAAAGACAAGCCAGGCTTTTAAGCTTCTGAGAGCATAGATGGGGAGAGTTGGAAGCTAATGGAGTAGGGCCACAGTTAGGTAGTGCCTCCAGCAGAAACCATTTTAGAGGCAAAGGCCGAGGTCATTACTGTTTCAGGTACTCCAGCTGTCTTTGGAGCTGGAGACCAGAGAAGATGGAAATTGGGTTAGGTCTTACACAGACAACACTGCAACTTGCCCATTCAGGTCCCCCTGGGGGAGGTCCTCTGGGAAGAGCCAGGGTGGTTCCTGTGGCAACCAGTAGCCATTGCCAAGGCAGAGGGGAACTAGTAAGGGTGGAGGGGGTTGCCATGACAACCAGCTTTGAGGGGCTGCCAAGTTGGGAATATTAAGGACCTGTGGTTACCTTTCTTTCTTGGGAAAAAGTGGGAGGGGGTAGGTCTGGACCAAGCCCCAAACCTCCAGGCAGGAACCCTGGGTGAGCTCTGCTTCTCAGGCTGGGGAGGGACAAGGTCCTGGTGCCCGGGTCCCTGCTGAGTCTGAGGGAGGCAGTGGGGTTTCCCTTTCTGTTTTGTTAGGGTCTTCAAGAAGTCGAGCCCTAACTGCAAGGTGAGTCTCCCACAGCGCTTCTCTTCCTGACCCTCCCTGGGCCCTGACAGGGCCTAGCCTGCCCCTAGACAATCCCCAACCCCTAGCTGCCCACTTCCTGTGACAGCTAAGAGCCAACTTCCTTCCCTCCAGAAGCCCCTTGCCACAAAGGCTGCTCCACCTGAGCCAGCCACAGGGCTGGGTGGAGACAGGCCTGGGTCCCTAAGCAAGACCAAGGGGGAGGAGCCAGAAGCCCACACCTGTCCCTCTTAGGAACCAACCCAGGGTGCCTGGGGCTAGGAACAGTTAACAGCCCCCAGGCTGTGGTCTGTTTACTGCAGAGCCCCTCTCTAACTGGCTGTGACCCACAAACCCACACAGACTTCCGATTGGTGTGCTGAGGTGTGAAAAGATATTAGGCTAAAAAGCCTCAAAGTTGGGCAGTCTGTGAAGCCCCATCACATTCTGCTTCCAGCCCTACTGGGAGGAAACCAGGAGAAATCCTGGACACCCCAGCCTGGGAAGACCAGGGGCAGGGCAGCCAGTGTGAGGCGCTGATGCCCTACCACCCTCCTGCCCAATCTTCCCTGTGACCCCTCTCCATCCTCAGCTCACTGTGTACTTGGGCAAGCGGGACTTTGTAGATCACCTGGACAAAGTGGATCCTGTAGGTAAGTGTGCCCAGGAAGGGGCATACCGTCCCCCAAGAGGAGAAGTTCCTGGACCCAGGAACAGAGGAGAGGCCCTCGTGGGAAATGAGCTCATATGTCCCTTTCCTAGATGGTGTGGTGCTTGTGGACCCTGATTACTTGAAGGACCGCAAAGGTACTGGCCCCCAACTCCAGCGGCCCAAGGGGAGGTGGGGAAGTGAAATGGGCTGGCACTGAGACCAGAGATAGGAAGGGCTGAGGCAGAAGCCAGGTGTAGGATTCAGACCAGTCTCATGATGCTGAGGAGAAGCAGCTGCTGCTAGGCACTGGGGGGACTCGAGAAGGGGAGCTCCTGACCACCCCACCTTGCCCTCCCTTGCCAGTGTTTGTAACCCTCACCTGCGCCTTCCGCTATGGCCGCGAAGACCTGGATGTCCTGGGCTTGTCCTTCCGCAAAGACCTGTTCATCGCCACCTACCAGGCCTTCCCCCCAGTGCCCAACCCGCCCCGGCCCCCCACCCGCCTACAAGACCGGCTGCTGAGGAAGCTGGGCCAGCATGCCCACCCCTTTTTTTTCACAGTGAGGATGCCCCCTACCCTCTGCAGGGCAAGGGGTCTGGGATTCTGTTTGGGGGGTGAAGCACCTGTTATGAACTGATCTGGAAGAAACAGTAAGGAAGGACCCTAGACCCACCTTCCCGCAGGGTCACCCTGCATACAGGAAGCCCTTGCCTCTCTGCTTCCTTCCTGAGGCTCCTTCCTTTTCCTTCCTCATCCCCAGGTCTTCTTCTCCACCCTCTTATATTGAGATTGGGAAGAAGACTTGGGGGCTTTAAGAGGAACTGAAGTCTCCCCTTTCCTCTGCCCAGATACCCCAGAATCTACCCTGCTCCGTCACCCTGCAGCCAGGCCCAGAGGACACAGGGAAGGTACTGGAGAAATGGTTCTGAGGACTCGTGGGGCAGAGTAGAGTCCAGCAGGCACATGAGATGGGGGTGGGCTACCAAGAAGCCAGGGTGGGGTGAAGGATAGGATAATCTTCCCAGGGAGTGTGGGGTATGCATGGGATGGTCGCTGCTCACATGTGACCCTGCTTCTTGCTCATGACCTGCATTGCATGTGCCTGGGTATAAGGGCTTACTTACCTTGGCACAGCCAGAACAAAGCCTCTGCCAGGTGCCAGGCCTTAAGCAGGCAAAGGAGGAAGGGCCAGGCCCTATGCTCCTCAGACCAGGATGGGGCAAGCATCCCACCCAAGACTGTGGAAAGAGGGAAGGAAGGGAGTGGTGGCGGCAGCAGGGGCCTTGTGTAAGACCCGGCCTTTTCTCCCCTTCCTCAGGCCTGCGGGGTAGACTTTGAGATTCGAGCCTTCTGTGCCAAATCACCAGAAGAGAAAAGCCACAAAAGGTGAGGGAAGTCACCTCCCCTGTGGTTTGCCCACTCCATCCCAGCTCCCAGGAGCCCTAGTCCCTGTGGGAAGTAGAAGTGGGTGTTTGGGTGTCTGAGGTCTGACCCCTCTCACTCCCAGGAATTCTGTGCGTCTGGTGATCCGAAAGGTGCAGTTTGCCCCAGAGAAACCCGGCCCCCAGCCTTCAGCTGAAACCACACGCCACTTCCTCATGTCTGAACGGTCCCTGCACCTTGAGGCTTCCCTGGACAAAGAGGTGTGGTGTGAGAGGGGGGTGTGGGTGCTCCAGTGCGGGTCCGACCCTGGGGGCAGGGTGAAGCCATGTGTCAAGATGGGATCTTCAGAGGAGGCTGTCTTAGCTACTGTGGAGAATCACTTGGGCTTAGGGTTCGAGGGAAGAAGCCAAGCAATGTTGTCTGTGTCGGGGGCACCATGGTAAGGACTGGGAGCAGTGAAAACAGAACCGATTAGCCTGACCCTCCTCCCCTCAAAAGCTGTACTACCACGGGGAGCCCATCAGTGTCAATGTGCACGTCACCAACAACTCCACCAAGACTGTCAAGAAGATCAAAGTCTCTGGTAGGAAGAGGGAGTTGGAAGGGGCTCTTGGTGGGGGAGGGAGTTGCTGCACACAAGGCTTCTGGCATGATCTTAGCCCAAGAACATACTCAGTGTGGGAGACCCACCAGGGCTCAAAAAATTCACGTAGGCTGTCCCAAAATGAGATGGGGACCAGGCATTTACTGCCACGGGGAGGGCCAAGGGGTGGGAGTGGTGTGGGCCCAGGGCCTGGGCCCGTGCCACGCGGTCTGGAGTGGGGCGTAGTCTCCACTCTGTGCGGAGCTGCTTGACCCGCCCCACAGTGAGACAGTACGCCAACATCTGCCTCTTCAGCACCGCCCAGTACAAGTGTCCCGTGGCTCAGATCGAACAAGAGTGAGTATCACAGCAGCCCTGGGTCCCAACCTGAGAAGAGCAGAGTGGGCCCGAGGGTGCGAGGTGGGGGTGGAATTCTTCCCAAACCATCTCCACCTTCAAGGGCGGCCCCATCCGATGGCTCTGAGCTGTTCATTTTCTTGGGCAGGTTGAGCCAGAACCTGCTCCCTTGTGACGTGTGCCCAAACAGAGAAGGGGCTAGTGCTGGGGGCACGGCCTGCCCTTCGCCCAGCCTGGCCCCTCCAGTAGCCTTGTCCTCTTATCCCCACCCCCTCCAGTGACCAGGTGTCTGCCAGTTCCACCTTCTGCAAGGTGTACACCATAACCCCGCTGCTCAGCGACAACCGGGAGAAGCGTGGTCTTGCCCTGGATGGGAAGCTCAAGCATGAGGACACCAACCTGGCTTCCAGCACCATGTGAGGGCCGGGCTGACTGTGGGTGGGGAGCTCTCCTGCCGCCCAGGAGACAGACGTTCACTGCACATCAGCTGTGTGCCGGGCTCTGTCCTAGGTGCCGGGGCACTGTCAGTGAACAGAAGAGACAAAAAGCCTCTTATGTTCTGGGGAGGGAAGCTAGACAAATCACATATAGTATGTTTAATGACCGGTGTTAAGGAGAAAAAGCAAGGGAGAGAAGAGAGAAAGCAGGGAGAGGGGCAGGGTGTGTTAACTTTCAATAGGGTGGCCAGGGAAGACATACTCCAGAGGTGAATTTCGAGTAAGGACCCAAAGGAAGTGGGCGGTGTGGACATACAGGGACATACAGGCAGAGAGGGCTGCAAACACAAAGGCCCAGAGAGTGATCCAGGCCGGTGTGTCTGAGGAAGTTCGAGGAGGCCAGCAGAGCCGCTGCTGGCCCCTGCGGTAGCATTGTGCTTTGGGGCGGCGGCAGCCCTGGAGTAAGAGCTGCACAAAGTAAGGGCTGAACTTCAACCCCACTGATGCCTCTGTTCAGCGTACACACTGCATGACCACACAGAGCAGGTCTGCAGGCCAGAGGGTGAGAATGAACTACCAGGACAAGAGTAGCAGGCAGGGTCAGAGGGCTGATGGAGAGCAAGACAGTGCAGGGCTGTTAGGCCACAAGGACTTCAGCTTTTACCGCACGAGAGGGGAGAAGCCATGGGAGGGTTCTGCACAGAGGTTTGGCATGGGGAGCTCCCAGGGTCCTGATGGGAGCCCTAAGGGTGGGCTGAGGTGCAGGGCGATGGGCCATGATCCAGCTTCTCCCCTCAAACGCAGCATGAAAGAGGGTGCCAACAAGGAGGTGCTGGGGATCCTGGTGTCATACAGGGTCAAAGTGAAGCTGGTGGTGTCTCGTGGCGGGTGAGTGTGTTGGGCAGCCTGGGGTGGGGCCTGCAGTGGTTCCCTCCAGCTCTGCGTTGTCATCTCCTCATGCTGCCTCTCTCCCACCCCAGGGATGTCTCAGTAGAGCTGCCTTTTGTTCTCATGCACCCCAAGCCCCATGACCACATCACCGTCCCCAGACCCCAGTCAGGTAAGCACGCCACCCACCCCAAGCCCCCAGAGGCAGGGCCATTAGAGAAAAGCTGGTCCTTCCAGCACCCACCCGCCCACTTTCCTCCTCCCCTCAGCTGCTCCTGAAACAGATGTCCCTGTGGACACCAACCTCATTGAATTCGATACCAAGTAAGAGCCCCATCCCCTCCCTTCCTACCTTTGACTCTTTGAACACAGGTTCCTGTTAACGTTCAGATCTACCCACTCCCCCCATTGTTTTCTTTCGGGGAGGGATGGTTGAAGCATCAAATCAAGATGACAGCCTTGTGAGCTGCCTCTTACTGCCCCTTTGTCCCTTCCTGCAAATACCTCCAGCCCCACTGCCACTCTATCACCTCAGTCTCCGGAGGGGAGTGGGAAGTTGGGATGAGGGTGTGAAGCCCTTGCCTCACCCCCTCCTTTCCACCACCAAGCTATGCCACAGATGACGACATCGTATTCGAGGACTTTGCCCGGCTTCGGCTGAAGGGGATGAAGGATGAGGACTACGACGACCAGTTCTGCTAGGAAGGGGGGCTGGGAGAAGGGAGTGGATGGGTGCTGGGAGAGGTAGGGGCAGGACCAAGACTCCCGGTCACTGGGGAGTGGGTCCCTGCCTCTCTTCCCTTCCTCTCTGTCCAGCAGTTTCCTCAACCACCCTCTTCCCTCCTTTCCTCTCCCGTCCGCACCAGATACGCACTGGACCTATCCCTTGTTGAACATGGGCATTAAATTTGTGACTACGGCTGTGCTTCCCCAGCCTTCCAATGGGTGGCAAGCTGTGTTCATACCTAAAACTTTTTGGAGGGGGACACTGAAAAGAGGAGCGATAGTAGGAAAAGGGGGAAGAAAGAACTGCCACGTTCAACCTCACACCAACGCTCCCTCTTGTCACTGTCTGCCTCCCATTCCTTCAAGCTGAGACCCTTTGCAGGGGCAAGGCCACTTCTTTGTTTCTGAGCATAAAGAATAAACCTTTTAGTAGGCATGAGTGTGTGTGTTTCCTATGTAGTGTTTGAGGAATGTGCTCATCCATGGGTCTGCTAGCTTGTGGGTGAGGACCTAATCTCTCCTCTCTACCCACATGGCACAGTCTAAATGTTTATTGAATGACTGGGCTGTACCTGTGTTCCAAGGTAAACGTTGAAACTTAATTTGGGCAGTCCAAATTCAAGGGTACAGTTTGGAAGAGCCACAAAGTATAGACTGTTCCTTGTTGCGGCCCACACACATGACCACATGGTGACCTGTTCCGACCTAGTGTTTCCGTTTCCACTGCTCCTGGTTGTGCAAGCAGTCCGTTCCTGGGGCTCAGCGGGACACAGCTGCAGCCTCACCAGACAGAGGTCGCACAGCGTCTCCGTGGAGCCTGGTACCTTCTAACACAGAAGCCATGGGTTTAGGCAGCCAGAGTCATGCTGCTGTGGGCACGTCCGAGGAGCTACATCCAACTGCTGCTCTTCGGCTGTTCCTCCGAGGCTCCCTGAGGCTTGGCCAAAGCCCCAGGCCGAGCTGGAGGGAGTTGGTAACGCTCCACCGGCATTCCTCACCTCCACACCCATTCCTACTCCTGTGGCCCAGACTTTTCCTATTTAAGGCTCATTCATTCATTCCATGAATAATCTTGATTTTAAGTCCCTTTTATGTGCCAGGCATAGTATAGGGAATAGCAGTGACCAAAACAAACATTAAGTCACTCTTTAATTAATTACAGTATCTGTGCCCTGAAGAAGTACAGGAGCTACAAGAACATGTGACATGGAGTTCTGACCTAGGCTGGGGTTTGGGGAAGATTGCCCTGAAGGAAGTGACTTCTGAGCAGAGAAACAAACCTTGAGGAGTTCCAACATTTCAGGCAATAGCAACACCAAGTGTGAAGACAGAAAGGAACAGCTTATTTCAGGGACTGAAAGAGGCCAGAGGTACTTCAACAAAGGTAGCCACAGGCAAAGTAGCTCCAGATGAGGCTGGTAAGGCAGATGGGACAGCCCATACAAGCCTATTCCAGTTCATGACATCTAATCAAATAATTATTTACCCACAGGCTTTAAGCGCTGCCAAAATGCCAATGAGCTTGCTTACCCTTCCACAGTAGCATCCTACCCTGCACACCCCGGTCTTTTCCACGTGGAGGAACAGCCAAAATCCCTCTGACTCCCACAAAGCTGCTCCTTGATCGCTGGGCTCTCAGCTGATGGATCTCAAACTTTTCTGGGTGAACCAGAATCCTCTGGGGCACAAGATAAAGACGCAAAGTCTCAGGCTCTGCCTTCCCAGGTTCCAAGTCAGTAGTCCCAGAAAGAATGTATGAAATTTGGATTCTAAATTAGCACACACTGAAAAACAGTGCCTTTTTTCTTCTAGGTTTTTATGTTTTTAAAGTAGTAAAAAATATGCTCATCATTTAAAAAATAAATTCAGATAGTAAACAGTGAAAAGAAGGCTCCCTACTGCTGCTGATTGCCAGCCTCCCATTTCTCATTTCCAGAGGCAACCACTAGCACCAGTTTGATATTCTTCCAAAGATATTCTTCAAACTCAGTCATACTCATATATTTTCCCCTTATTTTAAACGCAGGTAGTAGCATACTATGGACACTCTTCTACACCTTTAATGATGTTGCTAGGAGAGCATTTCTTTAACAACACATATAGGTCTACCTCAATTAAAAAGCTGCACAGCTTTCCATTGCCTAGATGTTACTTTTACCAATTTATTATCAATGGACATGAAGGTCGTCCACTCTTTTGCTAACTCAAAAGTATTACAATTATCTTTAAGATATGTCCTTTTGCCCATATAAAGTACATCTGTAGGATAAATTCCTAAAAGAGTTGTGCAGTAAAGAGAGCAAGCATATTTTTGATCACTGCCAATAAGCAGGTGACATGTGACATCATCCTTACTTCAATTTGCACTTTTTTGTTTAGGAGTAAAGATTAACTCTTTGTTTAGGAGTGAGGATAAACCAGATTTACTGGGTTGATGTGAACCAGTGGTCGTTGGCACCAATTCAATGCCAACAGGAATCCCCAACTTGGGGTGGGGTGAAGGAGGAAATGTCATTCAGCACAAACAGCGCAACTGTTTGTTACACAGCGCAGCTGTAGAACACCACGGCTGTGAGGGGGCCATGGGGCCAGGGCTGCACTGCTCCACTCTGCTCCGCTCTGCTCCAAGGAGATGCCCTCAGTGCTTCAGCTCCAGCCAGGGAAATGGAAAGGGACAGTGAACTCTCAGAGCAGCCAGAGGTGAGCTGACCTATATAGACAGAAGTTCCCACCCTGGTCCCTGATTGGTCAGTCCTCTTGCAAATAAGGAGTCCAGATTGTCACAATTTAATTGGTCCAGATACTGTCCTGACTGGTCAGAATGGAGAGGCTCTGATTGATTGGTGAGGAAGCTGATGGAGAATATAGCTGCTCAGCTCCAACCAGATGGGGAAAGCCTTAGTCCTAGGGTTGAAACAGGATTCCCAGAGCTCCTTTATAAGGACTGGTTCAGATGGCAGAAACACAGGCGGTTCAGTGCAGAGGCAGGTAGTTCAGTGCAGGCTTCTCCTTGAAGTGCAGTGAGAGGCCCCTTGAAGTGAGAGGCCCCTGTGTGGAAACAGCTGCTAGGCTCTGGGGGTGGGGGTGGAGGTGGTGTTTTTGTTTTAATTTGAGCCCAGTTAGCAACCAGAAGCCCTTTTCAGTAGGTGTCTTCTTTCTCAGGATCCACAATGTTATCTTCTTAATGTTCTCTAAAAGCTCTTTATGTAGTAAAGAAATCAGCCCTTTTGTCATAAATTTTGCAAATATTTTCCCCACTTCGTTGTCTTTTGAATGTTTCTTTTTTGTTGTTTTTTTTAACTGAGGTCAAATTCATATAACATAAAGTTAGCCATTTTAAAGTGTACAATTCAGTAGTATTTAGTATATTCACAATGTTGTGCAACCATCACTTATAGTTTCAAAGTATTTTATTTCTGGTATTTTTAATAATTCATGTTTTTTATTTTAATGTAGTCTATTATAATTATGTTTTTTTTAATGATTCTATTTATTTACTTTCAAAGAGAAGGGAAGGGAAGGAGAAAGAGAGGGAGAGAAACATCAATGTGTGGTTGCCTCTCACATGGCCCCCACTGGGGACCTGGCCCACAACCCAAGCACATGCCCCGACTGGGAATCAAACAAGCAACCCCCGGGTTCGCAGCCCATGCTCAATCCACTGAGCTACACCATATAATTGTATTTTTTCATGGCTTATTTATTTATAACAAAGCTCCTGACTGTTTCCTCACAATTTGACACTTCCTTTTCTTTCCACATTAAGTTCAAGATCATCATATCACTGTCTCATCAGCACCCTCAGCTCTCTCCTTTCACAATATCTGCTCTCAAACCCTACCCTTGGCACATGTCAACTACCACCCTGTTCTCCACTCCAACACCGGGCTGTGAACACTGCCAGGAAAAAAAATCACACAACATATTATTCATTCATTACGCAAATATTTGTGAACACATCCTAGGTGTCAACACTGTGCTAAATACGATTTTGGGACCACTACAAACTCATGGTGTCTGATGCCAACTGGGCCCTCAATACCTGACAACCCTTTGTCTCACTCCATGACTTTGGTCATCTCCCTCTGCTGCTCCCATCTCGTTCATTAATTTCCCAAACCTTCCTCATGTTCACAGTGACTCCTTCTGTTTTTCAGAGATTAAGCTATGAGGAATGAATGATCTCAACTTCCCACCTTCTACCGACAAACACTGATATCTACACCAATTCTCCTAGACAATCAAGGTTAAGATGCCTTCTCCAGTTCAAAGCTAATCCTTCCACCTATACTCAGGTCACTCCCCTCCCACTCCCCTCTCTTCAACCTCTGCCTCTTTCTATCGGTTCTTCCTCCATGGTAAATAAATCCACTACAGAAAGGAAGGGAGGGAGGAATGCGGGAAGGTGGGAGGGAGAAATGAAGGAAAGAAACCAAAGAAAGAAACATTTCTTCACGTTTAATTCTTTCACAGTAAAATGTATCTCTATTTCTCCTCACTTTTTTAAAAAATATTTTTACTTATTTTTTTAGAGATGGGAAGAGAGAAACATCACTGTGTGGTTGCCTCTCGCATGCCCCCTACTGAGGATCTGGCCTGCAACCCAAGCACGTGCCCTGACTAGGGTCTGCAGGCTGGCGCTCACAATCCACCTGAGCACAAACCTTTTCCTGATGTGTCTTCCCACACTAGTCTCACCAGTCACACCTAACCACCACCACACTCCATTCACTCCAAACTGAACCCCTTGCTGTACTTCAAATGTGCTAGACCCCTTCAAGCACCAAGCGCTTGCCTGTGTCAGTTCCCTTTTCCTCTTCAACCAGGTATAGACACCTGGTTACCCTGAAGAATCGGTTCAAGGTGCACCTCCTCCCAGAATCCTTTCTCTGTGCTCCTGGTCATACACCTTGGGCCTATCTCTAACAAAACGCCTATCCCACTATCACGGGAGAGTCCATCTCATTCATCTTTGTATCCCCAGTGCCCACCACATAATAGAAAACCAGAAAGGGAAGGGGGAAAAGGCTGAAATAAGCCTGATTCTGAGAATATATTGATGGTATTTCAGCTGGGCTCCTGCAGAGGAACAAGCGCTAGGGCGAATAACGTGACACTCACCAAGTCAAGCTTTCCCCAGACCCCAACAGACGGCGGAGCCGGGTGAGCATCCTCCAGGCTGTGTGGTCTGGAGGAATACCCTAGAACTCCCCTCCCATCATCATCACCTAGCACCAGCAGACAATTAATAAGTTCTTGTAGAAGAAATTAACTATAGGCCACAAGTCAATGTCGTGAAGGTGGACTAGTTAGACAGGTCTCTGGCTAGAGAACGATCCCATTCCGTCTCTTACACTGGTAGTCCCGTGGCAGTGACGCAACCCTGGGCATGCGCATAACTCCCTGAGAGTTACATTTCACCAGGTGAGCCGAAAAAGTCGAGGCTGCGCTGATCATCCTGGGAATTGTAGTGCCGGCTAGAGAATGCTCTCTGCGCAGGCGCAAACGACTGTCCCTTCCGGGTTCAAGCGTCGCGTTTCACAAAAGAAAATCGCTTCGTTTCCCAGAGTGACAATGGCAACCTACAGTCTGGCAAACGAGCGACTACGCGCCTTGGAAGACATCGAACGGGAAATCGGCGCGATTCTTCAGAATGCAGGTTCGGGATACGAAGACCGGAAAGCAGAGAGTGAGGGAGAGCCGCGAGCACACGGCCAACCTGCGGGTTGGGGAGGGATCCTACGGGCTGAGCGTGCTGTGGTTGGAGGGGCTGGCCCGTGGGCGGGGCTCTACTGGCGCTCTTTGAATAGCCCAGCCCTCTCTTCCCCGGCAGGTACCGTGATCCTGGAACTTTCGAAGGAAAAAACTAATGAGCGGCTGCTAGACCGGCAAGCGGCGGCTTTCACGGCGTCGGTGCAACATGTAGAGGCGGAGCTGTCGGCTCAGATCCGCTACCTAACCCAGGTAGGTGCGTGGTAAGAGGTGCAGTGCGCCCACCCAGCTCTCTGCCTTAGCCTTAGCTTTCAGAGCACCCAGGCGGAGCCTTGGCCTTGGGAGCCAGGCAGAACCGGGCCGCCCAAGCTGGCACCTAGCTGTATGACCCTGTCAGGACCCCTCTTTTCAAGGCCGGTATCTTCCTTTAAAAGGAAAAAAAGGCGGGGCCTAGTTCACTGGGCTTCATCTTATGAGCCACTAGATGACGAAGGCTTTGGAGAGGGCTTGTAAACAATCCCAAAGCCACAGGACTTTGACCCTAGAAACTTGACCTGACCTCAGGGGCACGAAACCCCAGATGGCTACATCCTGAGAAAAAGGACAGGACCGAGAGGGTTCTGAAGTCATTACAATAGCAACCACCATTCACCAAAATTTCACAATGTGCCACTCTTCATTATTTTATTTAATCGTACAGCTCTAGGAATTAGTTACTGTCACCCCCATTTTCCAGTGAGGTTAACAAAAGTTAAGTGGTTTACCCTAGGTCATCCAGATACCATGTGACATAATGGATTCAAACTCAGGGAAGAAATGAGAGGAGACCTCATGCCCTGTTGGGGAGATGGACAAGGGAGGAGGTACTTCGTTGACCAGTTGAAATGTCCTGTAGGTGGCCACAGGGCAGCCCCATGAGGGCTCCAGCTATTCTTCAAGGAAGGACTGTCAGATGGCCCTGAAGCGAGTGGACTATGCTCGGCTCAAGCTCAGTGATGTGGCGCGAACCTGTGAGCAGATGCTGGAAAACTAAGCCCAGTAGGTGGAGAGACAGCTTGGAACGGGACAACCACCTGTACCCTGGGATAGAACCTGGAGACCTGCAGGATGGGGGCACTCAGGCTGCCATTCATGCCCTGTTGGTCAGAATATATGAGGACAGTGAGGTAAAAGGTGGGAACAGAGAAATTTAAAGACCAAGCCTGCCTACAACTCTGCCCTGGTTCCTCCAGCAGGTGCTGCTGTTCTGCATGCACTTCACAGAAGTGCTAAAAAGCTCAGACAGGAGACGGAGATTCAGACACCCACCCTACTTCCTCATATATTTCATGTCCTTGTCCCAGGCTTCCACAGACTTGTACATTCTCCTTCATTGGGAGAGATAAAACAAGAACTAAGGGTTTTAATAATAAAAACAGTAACAACAAAAACAATGAGCTCAAACTACCACTGGGGCATATGTGGGTGATTCAAGGGATTGAGGAAGTAAAACTAGCCTGTATGGCGGCTGTTGAGGGAGGCTGGGAAAGCCCAGGCCTTAAGTGTGGGGTCAGGAGAGGAAGCAGGAAAGGGCTGAAGTTGGTGCAATGTGAAGGGAAACTTTGGGGGATGGGAATAGGACCATCAGCAAACAAGCCAAAGCCTGGAATCATGGTAAAGGGGCATAAGCCAATGTACACAGAAAGAAGAGTCAATAATTATACAAGTAATTTTTAGTAAAAAAGAGTACACATACAGAATTTGTCCAAAATTTTACCATGTTAAAGGTGGAATTAGCCCTGGCTGGTGTAGCTCAGTGGATTGAGTATGGGCCTGTGAACCAGGGGGTTGCCAGTTCGATTCCCAGTCAGGGCACATGCCTGGGTTGCAGGCCAGGTTCTCAGTGGGGGCCACGTGAGAGGCAACCACACACTGATGTTTCTCTCTCTCTCTCTTTCTTCTTCCCTTCCCCTCTCTCTAAAAATAATAAAATCTTTTAAAGAAAGTGGAATTACACTTACAGGGAGAAAAAAAAGCAGAAGAAAGTCTGAGAGAGCAGTGGCTAATTATTTATGCATATTTAGAGTGCTCACCATCCACCAGAGAGATTGCTTAACTATATTCAACGTACATGATACTGAATCACAATTTCTGTCCTCACAGGCTTCCATTCTTAGTCCAAGTGTTGGGAGGCTGGTGCCATAGGTGTATATTGAAGCTGCAAATCTGGAAAAGATAAATTGAGAGATGAGTTCTGAGATCAAGAGAAGTTAGGGGTTGAGGTGGTGATAGCTTGGAGAATCAGACTCCAAAACATTTAACCATACAACCTGGTACACAGTAGGTACTCAATAAAGATTTGTGGCCCTGGCTGGTGTGGCTCAGTGGATTGAACACTGGCCTGCAAATCAAAGGAATTGGTTCGATTCCCAGTCTAGGGCACCTGCCTGGGTTGTTGGCCAGGTCCCTAGTACAAGGTGCATGAGAGGCAACCACACATTGATATTTCTCTATCTCACTTTCTTCCTCCCTTCCCCTCTGTCTAAAAATAAAAAAATAAAGATGTGTGGATTAAATGGATGGTTCCCACCTTCCGCAGCTTCATCTCCCACTAGCCTGCTCTGGCTGACATCTCAATGTTCCTCCAGGCACTGCCTGGCTTTCGAAGGCTAAGCACTGGTCCCTGGACCCATGGTGGTTTCCCTTCTTATTCTGTAGTCTGGCTAACTCTTCTCTTGTGACCTACGGTCCATGACGCAAATAACTTGCATATTTGCCTGCCTGGGGTGGCTTTCCAGCTACCTAGAAGCTACTGGGGTCAGGATGCCTGCCAGGGAGACTGGCCCTAATGGAGGGGTCCGGAGTTCTGGTGTACCTGGAGAGCAGGGCAGCGACTTCTTACTCCTCCCCTTACACCGCACATAGAGGAGGGCTGCAGTGAGGATGAAGACGATGGCCAAGAGGGACAGCACTGGCACCACGGCAGATGTCCCAGCTGTAGGACCCACATTTTCTTCCAACTGCTTCTTCTCCACAGCCTCAGGCCCAGCCTCCAGACTGTGGCCCACAGAGGAAGTAGTGGTTTCATCGGCGTGAATGAGCTTTTTGTCCAAAACCAGTGCTCCTCTTGGATGAGTGGGCTGCTGGGTAGATGGCAAGGTGGGTGGCAGGTATGTCTGGGCAGAGATTTTTGTGACTGCAGGTGTCCTTTCTGTGGACACAGGAACCTGGCTGCTGGGGGGAGGTAAATGCTCCCGGTGGGCCACTCCCCCAGAGTTAGCATGTCCACATTCTGGAGAGGCAAGAAGCAAGGAATCAGGGATGTGAGGGGACACGGTGAAGAAGTAGATAGAGGGAGGGTCATGGGTCAAGGAGAACATCAAGGGAATAGCTGAAGATCAGGAGAGCCAGGCAGGGGTTGAGGTGAAAGGTGGAGAAGGTGAGCCAACCCCAACATGAAACCACTGGAACAGCCTGTATTATGACCTGGGAAATCAGGAGATCTGGATCGGAACCCTGGCTCTGCTACAAAGTAGTGTGACCTTGCCCCTTGTCTCGTAACCTCTCACTCATTTGTTTCAGCTGTGAAGCAGGGACAATTTTAGTACCAAGGGCCGGGGTAGCTAGGAGGATTGAATGAGATAAGGCAAGGCCTGTGGAGCCCAGAGGGCAGTAAGCTTACCACTGAGGCTACACAAGACAAATTGAGGCAGGGTGTGAAAATGATTTTGTATTTTTAATGGCTGTGTGTTTATTTTAGGAGAAAAACACAACCAGTGCATTAAATTTGTGACTTCACAGATATTATTGCTTAGGACAAGTTGCTATTTAAGTTTTTCAAAAGTGGCTTGTGCACACTTAGGATTTATTCATTTCATTGTGTGTAAATTTTACCTCAGAAGAAAAAAGTAACAATAAAATATTGAATTCTACTTAATAATATGCATGCTGAAATGTTTGGGGGTATAGTCATACTGGCAACTTACTTGGAAATGCATAAAAAAAAATAAGGTGATTGATGACAGAGGATAGATAGACGGATGTATGATAAAGCAAATACAGTTAAAGAGTTGTAAACTCAATATTGTAAAATACATTTGCTTTATTATGTACATATATAAAATATGTAAAGTATAACAAAAATAAAATATTGTAGAATCTAGGTGGTGGGTATAGGAATGTTTACTGTTCAAATCTTTTAACTTTTGTATACTGTATGTCTTTACATATCCATAAAACAATGGGACACAAAAGTCGTGCCCTGAGCCTGGGCAGCAGGACAGCTCGGTGGGTCAGAGCATCGTCTGATACAGCAAGGCTGCAGGTTTGCTCTCCAGCCAGGACTCCGACAGGAAGCAACCAATAAATGCATAAATAAGTGGAACAACAAATTGATATCCATCTGTCTGTCTCTCTCTCCCCTTCCTCTCTCTTTCTCTCTAAAACTCATTAAAAAGAATGCCTTGATTCCAATAAAAATATTAAGCAAATAATAGCACAGGATGAACTGGCAAAAAATCATGAAAGTGGCAGTGAACGACCTTTGGTAAACAGGGCCTTAAGTGAAAGTATTTTGTCCAGTATCAGAATAGGAATGTGGGGTGTCACAGGGAAAAGACCTAAGGCAGGGAAATTGTAAGGTGGAGGGAGACAGGCTAACCCCTGGAGACAGAGCCTGGAGGGGAGGGGGAAGCTCTCACCTTTGCGCTCAAAGCACTTGATCAATTCAATCACCCACTGGTCTCTGCTGCCCCCACACACAGTCCAGCGAGGTAGGTGGAACCTTATGAGGAAGAACCTGGTCTCAGCTTCGAGAGCCCCCCCCCCACTTTCCCACCTCTTTCCTCATTCCAAACAGGTGAAGTCACCCCCAACTGGGAAATTCCCCAGGAAGATTGAATCGGTAGGGTGTAAGAATTAAGGCAAATTTAACCCAGAGAAGGCTAGGTCCTTCCAGAAGGAGTTAAAATTTGACCAGAGAGAATCCTGAAGATCCCTGGCAAGGAGGGATTTGGCAGATGCTGTCCTGGGTTGGGGGGGGATTACCTGACAAAGCCAGTACACTGATTATAGTATTTCAGTTTATTTCGGAGACGTTTCATTAGTTCAGCCGTTGGAAGGTTGTTGGAAGAAATCCTTTTCTGACAGTGACAACTTCCAGCGCTGCTGCCCTCGTTGCCATGGCCTGAGCGGGACAGAGGTGGTCAAGCATTGGCTCCCAGGCCAAGGTGCTCCGCAAGCTGTTCCTTATCCTCCCTCCCGCAGCCCCATTGCAGCCTCTCCCGTAGACTCCGGGTCTGATTCCCAGGCTCAATCCACACATCACACCCCCAGACTGGTTCATAATCCCAGCCGTGCCCAGGTGTCCTCCAGCCTGACCCCACCTCCTGGCCGCTGGCGCTCTGCCTGCCCCGGCTGCCTTGGCGATCCCGGAACGCCTGCCTCCCCATTTATTCAACTCAATCCCGAGGCCCTAGCGCCCCACACCCACACCCACACCCATTCCCCTTCCCCCCATTCCGGAATCCGGACCCCAGCCTGGCCTCTGACGCACCTGGCAGAGTCAGCACCGCTAGCAGAAGGGAGAGAGCGAGGAACTGGGGTCCCCAGGCCCACCTCATCTCGGGGCCACCCGGCCCAGTCTGGCTCCCCGACAGGCGGGGAGGGACGTCGGCTGGTTTCTCTAAGGCTTTCGCTTCCTTCACCTGCTCTGCCTGAGATTCTGGGAGAGACAGAGGCCGCGGGAGCCCGAGCCCGAGTCCGATCCCGGGCTAGACGCGGGCGGGAGGTGGCTCACCGTCCTCGGTCCGTCCGGGCGCTCGCAGCGTCTGGACCGACAGCGCAGCGAGGACTGTCAACTCCCCGCGGACTCTGTTCTCCCACGCCGGGAAACCCCCAAAGGCGGAGGAGCTCCTTCGCCCGCGTCCCCGGCAGGGCAGGAGCCTTACTCCGAGGTTGACCGAAATGTCCGAAGAAAGAGAAAACTTGCGCTGCGGCGAGGCCAGGCAGGCGGGCAGCGACCCGACGGGCTGATTCCGCGAGGTTTAGGGACGCAGCCCCGCCCGTCCGCTCACCCACTCCAGGTCGCCCACGGGCGTCCACTGACACCCCGCCTCCTCCTCCAAGACGCTTTCACTTCCCCGGCGGGGTCCTGGCGCAGCTGGACCCAGTCACACGGCCGCGTGATGCAGGCAGGGGAGGCCGCGTGCTCAGCCGCACTGACACTGCCCTGAACCTCCGGGACCCACGCTGCCAGCTCGCGAGGAGCGGGCGGTGGGCTCCGCAGCCCTGACGTCACGCCCGCCCCCACCCCGAGGTATTTACCTTCGAAAAGTGGTGGCGGCTGCAGGTACCGTAATAGTGGAACGGCCGGGAGAGGCTCGGTCTACTGGCGCTCGCCCCCAAACTGACCCACGCTGAAGGGATGCTCTGGCTCCTCCTGGTCCCTCCTCCCACACCCCACGGACGGACCCACCACTCTTCCCTCCTTGCCAAACCCTTCCTGATAGGATGAGCTCTCCCTCATCTCTATCCCAACTCAAACTCTACTTTTGAGGTTTGAGCCTCAAATACCATCTCACTCCTCTGTACATCTTTAACCCTAATGGTCCACTTTCAAGTGTAGCCCCCATTCTCATCCCCGGATTCCCACCTTCAGCCTTGAAAACGTTATTCTCTGCTTCTAACACTTACCTATACAGCCTTAAACCCAGCCTCCTGCATTTCATGACCCAGCCCCAAATTCTCACCACCACCCTCTCCCTCACCATATAACCCCTTCCTCTGCTTAGTGAGCCCAGGCCCAGTGCCCCTGAAGACATGGAGTTTGTGTCTGGATACCGAGATGAGTTCCTTGATTTCACTGCCCTCCTCTTTGGCTGGTTCCGAAAGTTCGTGGCAGAACGTGGGTCTGTGGAGACCAGCCTTGAGGGCCGCTGGCAACAGCTGGAGGCTCAGATCAGAAGGCTGCCCCAGGACCCTGCCCTTTGGGTGCTCCATGTCTTGCCCAACCACAATGTGGGCATCAGCTTGGGGAGAGGGGCAGAGCCAGGTCCCGGACCAGGCCTGGGGGCTGGCTGGCTGCTGGGAGATGAGCCCCCACTCCACCTTCGAGACCTAAGCCCCTACGTCAGCTTTGTCAGTTTGGAGGAAGGGGAGGAAGGGGAAGAGGAGGAGGAAGAGGAAGAAAATGGAGAGGACAATGCAAGCACAGAGAAGGTAGAACCAGAGGAGGATGGGGAGCCAGCCCATGGGAGCAGGGATTCCCCCCAGGAAGCAAATCCTCCAGGAGAGCCAGAGGAGGCTGAGCAGGAGGCAGGAGGTGCTGAGGATGGCTGCCGAGAGGACAGGGCAGAAGACAGAGCCGGGCCGGAGAGGAGGAAGGGACGGAAAAGTGGTAAGAACCTAGGGCTGGCCCTGCCCCAGCCCCTGCTCAGACATGCTCCCTCTCTGAAGTCCTGCTTGCCATCCAGAACCCAGCTAGGAGTCACGAACAAAAGGGTGGCTTTAGGTCAGTCTGGTCTGAAAAGGTGTTTACATTGTCCCACATTGTTTTTGTTTTTAAATTTGAGCCAACATTTAAACATTGGAAGTAAAAAAGAACACTCCTGAAGTGTGGAGTCGTACCTTCTTAAGAAAAACTGAAGTTCTGACAGCAGGCCCGCACTCTGCACGGCAGCCAACGCCGCTGCATAGCAGCTGACCCTTTAGATGAGGCACACCCTCTCTCCCCAGCTCCCCTTGCTCACTTTACTTGCCTGGCCTCTGGAAGCATGTGGATTTGGTACCCCTGACCCTGATCATCTTGGCCACACCACCCACCTCCAACTTTTCCCTTCTTCCCCAGAAGCTGCCCCCCTGCACCTTTCCTGCCTCTTACTGGTAACCGATGAACATGGCACCATCTTGGGCATTGACCTGCTAATGGAAGGAGCCCAGAGGAGTGCAGGCAAGGGCTCAGAGACAGAGAGCCTGGCTCCTCGGGCCTATGCTCTCCTCTGCCACAGCATGGCCTGCCCCATGGGCTCTGGAGACCCTCGAAAGCCCCGACAGCTTACCGTGGGAGATGCCCATCTCCATCGGTATGGAAGTCTGGTATCTGAGGGTGGGAAGGCCTAGGGGGCCTGGACTTCTGAACCCTGCAGCCTAATGCCCTGCCCACCCCCATTCAGAAAGCTGGAGAGTCTGGTCCCAAGGCTGGGAGTGAAGTTGGCCAAGACCCCAATGCGGACATGGGGTCCCCAGCCAGGCTTCACCTTTGCCTCTCTTCGGGCTCGAACCTGCCATGTTTGTCACAAGCACAGCTTTGAAGTGAAGCTGACACCCTGGTGAGCAGCCCACAAAGACGGAGTAAGAGAGAGGAAGGCTCAACAGTCAGGCAAACAGAGAGAAAGCAGGCTGGTGGGGGACTCTGCAGACAGACAGAGTGAAGGATGGGGAAATAAGATGAAAACAGCAAGCTGTTACTGGCAGAGAGGATACAGAGTGAGGGACGTGTGGGCAGCGGCAGGGTGGCCAGTGGGCAGACAGGGGACTTGCAGACGTCGACACTCCCTCTGACCGCAGCCCCCAGTGCGGTGCTGTCCTATACTGCGGAGAGGGCTGTCTCCGGGCCGACTGGCGGCGATGCCCAGATGATGTGAGCCATAGATTTTGGTGCCCGAGGCTTGCGGCCTTCATGGAGCGGACAGGGGAGCTGGCAACTCTGCCTTTCACCTACACTGCAGGTACCATAGGAGGCCAGGAGGAGGAGGAGGAACTGGGACCCTGTCTTTGTGTCTGGTGCCTGGGTATCTAGGATCAGGGTCCTGGAGGTTAAGTGATGTGACTGGAGTCTGGATCCCTGGAATAAGGAGTCTGGATCCCTGGAATAAGGGCTGGGTGCTGGGTATTTGGGGCTGGTAACTAGACCCCCTGAGGCTGGAGACAGGGTCTCTGGAGGTAAGAACTCAGCACCCGGGTCCCTGACCTTAGGGGATTTGGAACTATCAGTTCAAATACTTGCTTCCTAGCTCCACCACTAACAGGCGACCTTAAGCAAATCACTGTATTTCTTAGTGCCTTAGCTTCCTCATCTGTAAAACAGGGATACTAACACATGTTCCCAGGGAATTGTTATAAGAATTCTGTAGGCTGGATGCCTGCTACACTGTAGACACTCGGAAGTGTTCACTGACTCCCCAGCTAGCACCCTATTCACACCCAGGGTGAGGAGAGCTAACGTCTGGGACCCTAGCCACCAGGCCCTCAGCCCTTCTCCTCCTCCTTCTCCAGAGGTGACCAGTGAAACCTTCAACAAGGAGGCCTTCCTGGCCTCACGGGGTCTCACTCGTGGCTACTGGACCCAGATCAGCATGCTGATTCCAGGCCCTGGCACCCCGAGGCACCCCCGGGGCAGCACTCAGTCTCTTGGCCTTCTCCTCAATGGTGCGTGGGACTTCTCTTCGGGCATGGGCCCCTCAGACTAGGGGAAAGGAGGGGAGAGAATAAAGTCGTCTGAGTCCCAGATAACCCCTCCATATACACACTGAACCTTACCACTACTACCAGGACCATTTCAGTCCTTTTCCTAACCTTCTAAATCACTGCTGCCCTCCCGATCCAGAAACTCCATCCCTAGGCAACCCCCTCCGCCATTCCTCTTGCTGCAGTTCCAGGTCCTCTCAAGTAATACAGCTCCTTTGGAAGGGAGGGAGAAACACGCCAACTGGGGGTCTCCCTAACACCGAGCTCCTCTTCTTTCTTTCCTCCTCTCAGGAGATCCCTACCAGCTTCTCCAGGGGGATGGGCCCGCCCTGATGCCTCCTGTGCCTCCAGATCCACCCAGGGGCCTCTTGGGTGAGCTGGAGGGGCCCTGTAGGAACTAGGGATAGGGATAGGGACTGGAGACCCAACAGTCTGGGTGGTTGAGATAAAGGGGACTATTAGACTGGAGGTGTTGGGGCCCAGACCTGGGGTCAGGTCCCCCAGTAACGCACTCTCCCCAGGTTCGTGGCAGGATTACTACGCATGGCGGGGCCTCAGCTTGGACTCCCCCATGGCTGTGCTTCTCACCTACCCACTGACTGTATACTACGTCATCACCCACCTGGTGCCCCAGTCCTGTAAGGAGAGCAAACGCAGGGGGAGGAGTGCATGAAGAGGGGCAACAGGGAACTGGTAGGGGACAAGAGGGAAGAGGAGAGAGACCGTATCCTTAAATGGCTAGCTTCTCACACAGTCCCTGAGCTCAACATCCAGAACAAACAGTCGCTGAAAATCCATGTGGTAGAGGCCGGGAAGGAGTTTGACCTTGTCATGGTGTTTTGGGTAAGTCCCACCAGGCCCAGAAGTTGGGCATTGGGGTGTGAAAGTAGATGCAGGATGGGACCCAGATCTGTCCTCTTTGTCCTTTAGGAGCTCTTGGTCTTGCTCCCCCACGTGGCCTTGGAACTACAGTTTGTGGGTGACGGCCTGCCCCCAGAGACTGACCAGCAGCATTTTACCCTGCAGAGGGTGAGGGCTGAAGGGGGACCCTGCTCTTCAGCCCTGATCCTCCTCCAGCCCTCCTTATTGGAACTTGCCCTTCTGCACCCTCCTCCCCTCTCTGTCTTGCCTGATGCATCCGCCTCTACCCTAACTTGCAGTGGTTTCTCCACCCCACTCTTGGCTCCCCAGGATGGCCCTGAAGTATCTGTCCGTCCTGGTTCTGGGGTATCAGCACGGCTCGGCTCTGGAACTAAGGAGAAGGGGGGCCGAAGGGACCTGCAGATCAAAGTGTCTGCCCGTCCCTACCACCTGCTCCAGGGGCCCAAGCCTGACTTGGTTATTGGTAAGAGCCTGGGGCAGGAGCGGGAGAAGGCGGGAGAAGAAAACCATAGGAGCCAGCTTCTCCCTGCTCTCCTCTGGTCCACAGGGTTTAACTCTGGCTTTGGTCTCAAGGACACTTGGCTGAGCTCACTGCCCCGGTTACAGGTGGGCAAGGGGCAAAAGGGAACTTCTCTCACCTCCTGCCCAGTCCCTCCTCCTTTCCTCAAAGTCTCTGCTTCTCCATCATCTGTCTGTTCCACAGCCCTGGGGGCCGCCCATGGGTCCTCTTGTCCCTCCCCGCGTCTGCCTTGTACCTCTCCTCCATCCCCGTCTGTCTGGGTCCTCAGTATGCAATCCAGTCCACAACCCTTGCTGCTGGGGGCGGGTGGGTTCCCCTGGGGGAACGAGCCTGAGAGTGACCGAGGCCCGGCCCCCACCCCAGTCCCTCCGAGTGCCGGCCTTCTTCACCGAGAGCAGCGAGTACGGCTGCGTGATGGACGACCAGACCATGGCAGTGGCCACCGGAGGGGGCACCAGCCCTCCACAGCCCAACCCCTTCCGCTCCCCCTTTCGTCTCAGAGCGGCCGACAACTGCATGCCCTGGTAAGGGCCCGCCGCCCTCCCCGTTTCGCCCAGCTAAGGGCCCGTAACTCCCTCCTCTCCGGCCGCGCATCCTAAAAGGCCCAGCCCGACCTCGTCCCGGCTCCCCCGGACCCTCCTCGCCCCACCCCGGCGACCTGCCCGCCCTGCCCCGACTGCTGACCACGCCCCTGGCGGGTCTCCACAGCCCGACACGCCCCCTGGAGGTCCAACTCGCAACATCTCTCCCACTCCCCGCCCCACCCGGGGGTGCTCCCCTCCGGCGGGTGGGAACCGCCCTGACGGCGCCGCGCCCCGCAGGTACTGCAACGCCTTCCTCTTCCACCTGGTCTACAAGCCTCCGCAGGGCGGCGGGGCCCGCCCGGCGCCCGGGCCCGGGCCCGCCGCCCCCGCCCCGGCCCCTGCCGCCCCCGCCCCGGCCCGAAGGCGCCGAGGAGAGAAGAAACCTGGGCGGGGGTCCCGCCGGCGGAGGTGAGGGCTGAGAGGTAGCAGGCCGCCCCCCCCCGGCTCCCCCCGCAGGCCCCGGAAAGGGGCACAAAACAAGCCGGGCCGAGGGGGAGGCCGGTCGGCAGAACGCGGAAAAGGTCAATAAAATGGCTTGTTTGAAACCACTGAGTCAGTGCTCGTAACTGGGTCGGTAAACGGGGAGGGGAGACAAGTATTTCGAGGTGATATTTCCCTCCCGTTTCTTGCAGTCCTTCGGTGGCTGCCGCCTCTTACCTGAGACTCTGACCCTCCCTGGTAACCCCGAACTTCTCCTGGTGTGCATGTGGGGAGATCACGTTCGCACCCCTGCCGCCCTCGGGGGCTGCCCCGAAGCAAGACCGAGAAACAAAGCCGCTTTTCACGGGGGGGGGGGCGCGGGAGGCACACCGCCCCCCCCCCCCCCCCCGAGCGTCACACGGACCCCTTGGCGTGCATTCGGTGCAACGCCACTCAGCGGCGCAGGCTGGAAACCTGGGGGCCGTGGGTGGCTTCGCCTTCTCCCCGCACGCGGATCCAGCCAGGAGCCGACTCCTGCGGAGCCGGACTGCCAAAGTCAGCCCCGTCCGCCAGCCCTGTCCAGTGCCGCCGCGAGCTCCCCGCACGCCCGTCTCCACCTGTCAGCCAGCACATTCCTTCTCGACAGAAGTCGGACACGTCGCCCCTGCCCCCCCCCCGCCCCCGATCTCAGTGACTTCACTCTGCTTTCAGAGTCCCCTCAGGGGAGGCTGGGCCTAGCGGCTCTCCGAGTACAGAAAAGGAAAACTAGTGGTGAGGCCTGGCAGACGCCACCTTAACCACGCGATAAGGTCAAGGAAGCAGTAAGTCATGGTTGCACCAAATGCTCCCTGACAAGAGGCGATGAGGAGGCCGCTGCACACCGCTGGAGTGATCTTTGCAAAAACCCATAGCTTCAGTCGAATCATGAGAAAGCATCAGACAAATCCAGATTGTAAAGCAGCCCACAAAATGCCTGCCCACTCTTCTCTGAAAGTGTCAAAGTCATGAGAGGCAAGGGGGGGTGGAGACACTGGCTGACTGATGAGACTGCGGAGACACGAGGACTCAATGTGTAGTGGCCCGAACTGGATCCCGGAACGGAAAAGACAAGAGTGGAAAACTGGAGAAACCTGAATAAAGTCTGTAGTTTAGCGCATGGTATTGGATCAACGTGAATTTCTTTGTTTTGATAAATATGCCATGGTTATGTAAGATGTAACAGTAAAGGAAGATGGGCGGAGGGTATCTGGGAACACTCTACTGTCTTTGCAACTCATCTAAAAATCTAAAATTATTTCAAAATAAAAAGTTAAAAATCAACTTCAGACTCCTTACTATGGCTTCAAGGTGCTGCACGCTCACTCTCTCTCGTTATATTTTATTATCTAAGTTTCCAAATATTCACAGCAACCCAGAGGCTTAGTATAATGAGTCTCTATGTATATGTCACTCAACTTCAAAAATTATCAACATTTTTCCCATTTTATTATTAAATCACTACTGTGATACTGTGATGTAGTAAGAAATATATATTTGGTCTGTCCAGAGTTCCTGGCATAAAACCCTTGGGATTTCCAGTGTGATATGGGTGATAGGAGTGTCTTTTGTTATTCACAAACTCCTGTCAACCGTGTGTGTGTTTATGTTAATGAGGTGACCCTAGGTGAGCCCATTATTTAACTTCACATGGGGGCTGGTTGCTAGAGGAACCAACCATGTGATTAGAGGACTGGAACTTTCAGCCCACCCCTCAACCTCCAGGGAGATGTGAGGGGGCCTGGAGATCCAGTTAATCATCCAGATTTATTCAGTCATGCCTCCATAATGGAATATTCATAAACCCCCTAGCTCTGCCCAGTGGGTTGGTGAACAACACGGTGAGGTGCTGAGGATGGTGCACCTGGAGAGAGCATGGAAGCTCCGCACCACCTCCCTATGCCTCGCCCTGTGTGTGTCTGACGTTTGGCTCTTCCTCTATAATAAAGCAGTAATAGTAAACGTTTTCCTGAGTTCTGTGAGCCGTTTTAGTAAATTAGTGAACCTGAGGAAGGTATCATGGGAACCCCCAATGCAGAGTCAGTTGGTCAGAAGTACGGGAGGCCAGAACTTATGGTTGGCATCTGAACTGGAGGGCAGTCTTGTGGGATTAAGCTCACTCTGGGTATTTAGTGTCAGAACTGATTGAATTGTAGGACACCCAGTTGGTGTTGTGGGTATTTGGAGAATTGGTTGGTGAGGGGGAAAAAAATAACCCACAAATTTGGTGTAAGAAGTGCTGGTAGTAAAAATAGCTAATAGTTGGTGTCAGAAGTGAGATCTGCTGTATTGGCCCTGGCTCACAGAAATATGTGGTTTTGATGTGGAAGGAGCAAGTCTCTTAGGGGAGACTCAAGCCCTAAACCGAAAGGATTCTTGGCTTCTTGTAGGAAAGAATTTAAGACTTTAAGACATGAGCCAGACAAAAGGTGAAAGTAGAAAAGCAGGTTTTATTGAGCAGAGAGGACAAGCAAGAAAAGCCACTCCATAGACAGAATAGCAGACTCTCCTCCCAAGAGAAGGAAGAGACCCCAACTATCTCTAGAATTTGAGCTTATATCTGCTGCCATTTCTACAGAAAATTGCTGGTAAGGGGAAATACAGAGTGGAAAAACATGTTGGGTTTAACTTTAACCTTTACAAGGTATATTTTGTGGTCTGTTTTCCCTTCATGGTACAGGTAAATGATAAGGTAAGGGTGAGTAGCTGTTATTCAATCTGTGCTGGAATTTTCTTTGTCCGAAGGCTCTTCCTGATCCACTTGCATCTCAGGTCAGCTGAGTTCCGTGTCAGGAAGTATGGAGCAGGCCCCTGACTTAACTTTGTTTGACTTCAGTTAATTTATATAGTTCTTATGCCCCTCTCCTATATTCGTTTGGGAAAAGAAAGAATGAGAGGGTGGGGAATGAGGAAGCTTTGATTCCTGGGTAGTCACATGGTCACCACTGGTATGGAGCATTGGCTGTGCTGCAATCATTTACTGAAAGTAAAAGTTACAAGTGGAATTTAAAATCGGATCCAACTCCCAAGAGCTGGTTCACTGGATGCATAAGGAAATACAAACTAATAAGAAAAAAAGTGAAATATACAATTCTTTGGCGATTATCTGTAATCGTTAAAATGCAATTTAAAACAAAGAGCTCTGGTTTGGACTTCTATGCTGCACTAAGTTCAGACGTTGGTCAGTCTAAGCTTTAGCCAATAGCCTCCAAGCTGTCCGCAAAGTGAAAAATTGTGCTGGGACAACAGGAAGTACCTCTAAGGCCTCTAGTCACCAAGGAGATAGTCAGTATGAGGGGAGGGCAAAACCAAAAAAGTACTAAAACCAGGGGCTATTAATGGGAAGGAGTTGCTTCATTTTATAGGTCAGTACCATCAGCTTCCTGAAGAATCTTGAACTAAAATGGGAACATGAGAGTGAATAATTTAGGAGCAGTAACTTTGGCACTAAATGGTACAGGGTAGCAGAGCAGGTTTGGGATGATACAGGACCCACAGCTCCCTCTTAAACAACCACAGATGGCTGCACACAATCCAGACACGCAGGAGGTTATTCCTGAGAAATAATCTTGAAGCTGTCCGAGGGCCTACCAAGAGTCACCACCTCAGTAGCAAAAAGGCAGGTATGGTTTAAAGGGGCTTAAGAATAACAAAAGAACTCCTCTCACTCTTATCGCTTAGGAAATTCGGAGGGTTTTACCAAGTACTAGTTCCAGGAATTTAGGACAAAGACCAAATATGTATTTATTATTGTATCACAATATCACACACCCCCAGTTTTTTTCCCAGTGTTTTAAAGCACACTCCAAACATTAGTCATCTCACTTATATGCACCTATAACGAATAAGGTCTTTCTTTTTAAAGATTTTATTTATTTATTTTTAGAGAGGGGAAGGGAGGGGGAAAGAGAGGGAGAGAAACATCCATGTGTGGTTGCCTGTCACGCACCCCCTACTGGGGACCTGGCCTGCAATCCAGGCTTGTGCCCTGGCTGGGAATAGAACTGGCGACCTTTTGGTTCACAGGCCAGCACTCAATCCACTGAGTCACACCAGCCAGGGCTAATGAGGGATTTTAAAAAATGTAACCACCATGCCATTATCATACCAAATAAAATTAATAATTATTCTCCCAGTTCATATTCAAATTTCCTACCCCTATGATTCCGATGGGGAGGCATCTTTGAAGATGCCTTTTACAGTTGGTTTGTTCTAATCGAGAAATAAACAGCCCTGGCTGGTGTGGCTCAGAGGATGTGTAACAGGGTACAGCCAAAGGAGGCCCCAAATGGGGATTTGTAGTGGGGTCCAGAACTCTGGGTGTCCAGGAAAAAAAATATATATATATGATGTCCTCACCCCCACAAGTCTGAGCTGGGGGATGGGATGCATGGAGCAGGGCCATTGAGAGTTGTTTTGCATAGCAACAGTTTTGCAGATAACCTCTAGAACAGACATTTAACATATCTATAGCCATCACAGATATGTTAAATAGCTGTGGCCATGCCTTGAGCCGAGCATGGGAGTGACTTCAATCCATGATGCAACTGAGAGACAACTTCCCTGGTTACAGCACCTGCGTGAGAGCTTGGAGATGACTGGCTCCATGCCATGGCGCTACGCCTGCCCAGACTTACTTTGGCAGCCCAGTAAAGCTGGAAGGATACAGGAATGCTGGCAGGTGTAACTGATTGTGGGAGGAGTTGGAAATGGTGCTGCAGAGGAAGATTGATTATGGGATTTAAACCCAGGCACAGCAGCCATGTAGGGCTTTTTGGGAGCACACAGCCTTGGCGAAAGTTGGGAACATGTAGCTTTAAGGTGTGCCCTTTTTGCCACGTGGCTTAGGAAGCAGGACAGACTTTGCTGGGAAGAAAAGGGGTGAAAGGATTCTTGCTGGTGGGCCATGAGAAGGTGCCACACGGCTTTGAATTAACTGGAGATTGCAGAGATGACACAGTTGATGGTGCTGGAACAAAGGGGCTGCCTGAAACATAGACTTCTACTTCTTTTCCTGAGATACAGTCTCCTAGGCTGGGCAAAGGGGAGAAGGAAGGACTGTGCATTTGTGGGTATTCTAAAGGACTTTAGTATTTTTAGTGAAGACGTTAAGTCATTACTCTAAGTCTGTATAACTTTTTAAATAAATAATTCCTTTCCTTTTCACCAGTCTCTGACATTGAGAGACGTCTTTCCCTGGAGGTAGGCAAAGTAAACTTAGTATGGGGCAGGGGAACCCTGGGAGCACAAGGGTGGGTCCATTCAGTAATAGTATATCATTCGCAGCTACCCACCCCCCCCCCACACACACCGTGTCTGTTCTGTAACAGATGGAGTGTTGGACTGAAAACCAAAAGGTTGCCAGTTTGATTCCCAGTCAGAGTACATCCTGGGGTGCAGGCCAGGTCCCCAGTTGGGGGCATGTGAGAGACAAGTGAATGTTTCTCTCAAACATTGATGTTTCTCTCCTTCCCTTCCTCTCTCTCTAAAAAATAAATAAAACCTGCCCTGGCTATTGTGGCTCAGTGGATTGAGTGCTGGCCTGGGAACCAAAGGGTCGCTGGTTCAATTCCCACTCAGGGCACGTGCCTGGGTTGCAGGCCAGGTCCCCAGTAGGTGGCGCACCAGAGGCAACCACACATTGATGTTTCTCTCCCTCTCTTTCTCTTTCCCTTCTCCTCTCTAAAAATAAATGAATTAAAAATCTTTTTTAAAAATCCATACACAGCTTTTGGTTATATCCCTTAAGTCTCTTTTATCCTGTAACAGACAAACCTCCCTTTTCTTTCTTTCTGCCTTTTTTTTTTTTTTGCGGTAGCAAAAAATGTTTTAAAAATTGAAATGGGAGATATACAGTTTACAGTTCCACATGTAAGGAGCTTGAAAGCTGCCACTTGTCCTAACAAACCTCTCTTTTCTTTCTTTTTAATTTTCATGCCACAGATCAGATAGAAACTGAATCATTTGTCTTCATTCTGGGTCTGGTTGATGACTTCCTCCAGGTGTAGTTTAAATTTGTTCATTTATTTTCTTTAGTTCCTTTTTTAAAAAATAGATTTTATTGATTATGCTATTACAGTTGTCCCATTTTTTTCTCCCCTCTGCCCTGCACCCTGCCTCCCACCAGCATGCCCCACCCTCTTAGTTCACATTCATGGATGGTACATATAAATTCTTTGGCTTCTCCATTTACTACACTATTCTTAACCTCCCCCTATCTATTTTGTACCTTCCATTTATGATTCTTTAAAAAAAAAAAGATTTCATTTATTTATTTTTAGAGAGAGGGGAATGGAGGAAGAGAGAGAAACATCAATGTGTGGTTGCCTCCCATACACCCCCTATTGGGGACCTTGTCCGCAACCCAGGCATGTGCCCTGACTGGGAATCGAACCAGCGACCCTTTGGTTCCCAGGCCAGCACTCAATCCACTGAGCCACACCAGCCAGGAACATTTATGATTTTTATTCTCTGTACCTTTTCCTCCATTCTTTCCCCTCCACCTCCCCACTGTAATTCTGTTTCTGTTCTAGTTGTTTGCTTAATTTGTTTTTGTTTTTGTTTTAGGTTCAGTTGTTCATAGTTTTGAGTTTGTTGTCATTTTAATGTTCATAGTTTTTATCTTCTTTTTCTTAGATAAGTGCCTTTAACATTTCATATAATAAGGGCTTGATGATGATGAACTCCTTTAACTTGGCCTTATCTGGGAAGCACTTTATCTGCCCTTCTTTCTAAATGATAGCTTTGCTGGAGAGAGTAATCTTGGATGTAGGTCCTTGCCTTTCATGACTTTGAATACTCCTTTCCAGCCTCTTCTTGTCTGCAAGTTTTCTTTTGAGAAATCAGTTGACAGTCTTTCAGGAACTCCTCTGTAGGTAACTATCTCCTTTTCTCTTGCTGCTTTTAAGATTCTTCCTTATCTTTAATCTTGGATAATATGATGATGTGCCTTGATGTGTGCTCTCTTGGGTCCAAGTTCTTTGGGACTCTCTGAGCTTCCTTGACTTCCTCAAAGTCTATTTCCTTTGCCAGATTGGGGAAGTTCTCCTTCATTATTTTTTCAAGTAACTTTTCAATTTCTTGCTCTTCTTCTTCCCCTTCTGCTACCCCTCCATTTAAAGTTTTCCCAGAGGTTCCTAAGCCTCTCCTCGTTTTTTTGTATTCTTGTTTCTTCATTATGTTCTGGTTGAATGTTTATTTCTTCCTTCTGCTCCAAAACGTGGATTTGAGTCCCAGTTTCCTTCACTTTACTGTTGGTTCTCTGTATATTTTTCTTTATTTCACTTTGCATAGCCTTCACTTTTCCCTCTATATTGCAACCATATTCAATAATTTCTGTGAGCATCCTTTTTACCAGTGTTTTAAACTCTGCATCTGATAGTTTAAGAGAGTTTGGCTATCTCTTCAACACTTGGCGGGGGGGGGAGGGGTTGGAGTTTTGATCTGTTCTTTCATTTGGGCCATACTTTTTTGTCTCTGCACACCTGTTATGTTGTAAGGGATGGAACCTTAGGTATTCACCAGGGCTGGACAACCCACATCACTGCATTGTGGCATTACATGTGGGGGAGGGATCAGAGAGGGAACAATGCCACTTGCTCAGCACTCTGCTTGCTTTCAGTCATTTTCCCCACTATCCACAAGCAAATCGGGCCCTTCTGGTGCTGATTCTAGGGTGGGTGGGCTTGTGTACATTCTAGGACCTTGTGGGTATCTCCAACGAACTCTCCTGTGAGGCTGGGTATTTTTCCTATTGCTGCAACACCCATAGGTTTTTACAGCCAGACATCCTGAGGCTTTAGTTCCCCATGCTGGAACTCTGGGTTGTGTAGTCTGTCTCGCTCCCACTTTATCCACACACAAATGTGGGACTGCCTGGTCTACCAGCTGCTGCCTTGCTGCGAGTCCTCTCCTCCCTGGCTGCCTGTCTCCACCCCTCCTACCAGTGTGAATGAATGTTTCTTCTTTAATTCCTTGGTTGTCAGACTACCATACAGCTCAATTTTTGGCAGTTCTGGTTATTATTTGTTCTCAAATTTGTTGTTGACCTTCTTTTGGTTGTGCAAGGAGGCAAAGTGTATCTACCTACATCTCCATCTTGGCTGAAAGTCTATTTTCTTTAGCTCCTGTAAAATGGTAGTTAGATCTAGACAACAAGGCCCTTTTAATGTAGTCCCTGCCAGCCTCTTGGGATGATCTCATGCCACTTCCTGCACCCTCTCTGCTCTCCACCCAGACGCCTCTATGTGAAGACACCATATTCTCTCATTGCAGAACTTCCGGTTTTCTTGCTCAACTAATTCCTTCTCAGGCTCAATGTCACTTCCTTGTGGCTGGAGGACTTTCTTGGCCCCAGATGAGGGTAGAGCCCCCTGCTAAGACCCCACAGAGCCTTGTATGTTCCCTACAGCCATAACAGGGAAGCTTAGGTCCCTGGCGGACTGAGGGGAAATAGAACTTTTCACCACTCAAGTGGCCAGAAAATAACCTTTTCATAAATTCCTGTCTTATACTATATAAAAATATGAAAGGATATGATTCTCTCTGAGTTGTGGGATACTAAGGATTTGTTTATTCATTTTGTTTACTTATACTGCTCATTTTTCTTCCATGAACACACAGTATATTTGCAATAAAAATGTTTAATTTACAAATGCTCCCTTAATTCATTTACTAAGTCCACTTACAAAGCACACAAGGCTTTGTGTTGGACCTTAGAGATGCAGTGAGGGGAAAAGACAGATAATGGTCCTTGCCTCTGTGAAAGTTACAGTGTATGGCAGGGGCCAGTAACTATGGCCTTTGGCCAAATCCAACTCAGCTCCTGTTTTCGTATGGTCTGCAAACTAAGAAATCAAAGGGAGAAGAATACTTCGTGATGTGAAAATTATATAAAATTCAAATGGCAGTGTCCATAAATGTATATTGAAATAGACCCACAAGCATCTCTTTATGTATTACCTTCATGATAGAAAAATCAGGGTCTGAGTGCTGTGCGTGTGACAGAAACCGTATGGCCTGCAGAGCCTGAAATATTTACTAACAGGCCCTTCAGAGGAAAAGTTTGCCGACTGCTGCTCTAGGGCAAGACTTTCAAAATGCAGATTTATGAGATTTAGTGTGGGTCATGAAGTCAATGTTGCGGGCCTCAAATAGCATGTTTTTTAATGAAATAGAATAGAATAAAATGTGAGTTGTATCACATGTAGTGAGAGTGAACATTATTTTGTGAAATATTTGTCATATATACAACATGTGCTTATATGTGTGCATGTGTTACATCATGATATAAAATATATTTCTGACTTCTGGTCAAGATGGAGGTAGGTAGACAGCTTCACCTCATGCAACCACAAGAATAATTACAACTAATCTCAAAACAAAAACACCGAAAACTGCCAGAAAACCAAACTGTATAGAAGTCTGACAACCAAGGATTTAAAGAAGCCATATTCATCCAGACGGATGGGAGGGGCGGAGTCACAGAGGCTGGGGCAGAGAGGACATGGTGTGTCGTGGAGAGGCAGCTGCAGCAGACCGGTCAGTCCCACATTCATGTGTGGTGTCTAAAAATCGGGAGGGACACCTTGGGAGCAAGTAATCCCAGCCCCAGGCCAGACCACACAGCCCAGGATTCCCATGCTGGGAAGATAAGCCTCATACCTTCTGGCTGTAAAAACCAGTGGAGGTTGGGGTAGCAGAAGAAACTGCCAGTTGCTCAAGAGAGCCCGTTTAAAGGCCCCACACAGACTAGAACATAAACAAACCACTCACTCTGAGAATCACCACCAAAGCAACAGCTAGAAGGGTGCCAGTCACATACAGGAAGTGGGTGAAGTAACTGGAAATAGCTCAAGTGCCAGGCAAACCTCCAGAAGCCAGGCAGCAGCACTGTCCGCTCTCTGACCCCTCCCACCACACAGAGCCACAAAACAGTGAAGTGGGTTGCCCCACCCTCGTGAATACCTAAGGCTCTGCTTCATAAACTTAACAGGTGCACTAAGACAGGGAGTCAAAGCAGCGCTACCTAATACACAGAAACAAGCACAGGGAGGCTGTCAAATTGAGGAAACAAAGAAATATGGCCCAAATGAAAGAACAAAACAAAACCCCAGAAAAAGAATTAAACAAAATGAAGATAGCTAAACTGTCTAATGCCAAACTGTTCAAAACACTGCTGATTGGAATGCTCAGAGAACTCACTGAGCATGGCAAAAACACAAGGGAGGAAATGAAGGTTACACTAAGTGAAATTTTAAAAAATCCACAGGGAACCAACAGTGAAGGGAGGGAAGCTGGAATTCAAATCAATGATTTGGAACATAAGGAAGAAATAAGCATTCAACCAGAACAGAAAGAAGAAACAAGAATTCAAAAAAATGAGGAGAGTATAAGAAGACTCTGGGACATCTTTAAAAGTGCCAACATTCGAATCATAGAGATACCAGAAGAAGAGAAAGAACAAGAAATTGAAAAGTTACCTGAAAAAATAATGAAAGAAAACTTCTCTAATTTGATGAAGGAAATAGGCATACAAGTCCAAGAAGCACAGAGAGTCCCAAACAAGATGGACTCAAAGAGGACCACACCAAAACATCTTAATTAAAATGCCAAAAGTTAAAGATAAAGAGAGAATCTTAAAAGCACCAAGAGAAAAGCAGATAGTTACCTACAGGGGAGTTTCCATAAGACTGTCAGCTGATTTCTCAAAAGAAGTTTTGCAGGCAAGAAGGGACTGGCAAGAAGTATTCAAAGCAATGAAAAGCAAGGACCTACAGCCAAGATTATTCTATCCAGCAAAGCTAGCATTTAGAATGGAAGGGCAGATAAAGTGCTTCCCAGACAATGTAAAGTTAAAGAAATTAATCATCACCAAGCCATTATTACATGAAATGTTAAAGGGGTTTATTAGAGAAAAAGATCAAAACTATGAACATTAAAATTACAACAAACTTACAACTATCAACAACTGAATCTAAAAAACAAAAAACTAAGCAAACAATCAGAACAGAAGCAGATTCATAGATATGGAGATCAGATCATTTGGAGGGTTATCGGCTGGGAGGAGGAAGGGGGAGAATGTGGAAAAAGGTGCAGGGACTAAGAAACATAATTGGTAGGTGCAAAATAGACAGGGTGATGTTAAGAATAGCATAGGAAAGGAAGTAGCCCAAGAACTTATTTGCACAACCCATAGACATGAGCTAACTGGGGAGATTGCTGGAGAGAAGAGAGGTACTGGGCAGAGGGGGGCAAAGGGGGAAAAAGTGGGACAACTGTAATAGTATAATCAATAAGATATACTTTGAAAAAACAAATCTTGTTTCTTAGTTTCTCATGAACAATAAATTAATTAAATAAAATATATTTCTTACAGTAGACCATGGTCAAAACACCTAAAAGTCACCAGCTTGTAGGAGACCTGGAAAACAAAGAGGTGAGAAAATTACAGTATAATGTGTTTGGCGTGATTATGAAAGGGTTAAGACTCTTATAGACATAGAGGAGGCACTTAAGACAGCCTCACAAAGCCAGGGAGGGATTCCTAGAAGAAATAACATCTAAGCAATGACCTGAAAGACAATTTAGCCAGATAAAGAAGAAGAGGAAAAATAATAATAGCGTGTACAAAGGCCCTGGGGAAAAAGTAAGCAAGGCACTGGGGAAAAATAATAAGATATTCAGTGTGGTTGGATTTTAGAATGAAATGAGGTCCCCTCACCCTGATCACTCTCTGTCATATCACTTTCTTTGAGCTCTTAGCACAGTTATTTTATCTCATTCATTTATTTGTATTTATTACCTCCTCTCTTCCCAATACACTAAAAAGTAAATTCCATGAAAGGAGAGATCTTGTCTGCCTTGTTTGTAACTATGACTTAGCACAGTGCCTAGGATATAATAGCCACTCAGCATTTACTAAAATAATTTTAGAAAGATATACCTGCTACTCTGGGGGAAAGATGGGCTATGACAGAGTAAGACTTGAGGAAGTAGATCAGCTAGGAGATTTTGGTAATATAACAGGCAAGAGCTGATGCTGCCTTGATGTTGGAGAGAAACAGGTGGATATTAGGGATAATGAGGAGGTAGAAATAACATGTGGTCCTCAATAAATAAATAGTGGGGCAAGGGGAGGGCAGTGAAGGAACTGAAGGGGTGAAGGATAACTTCCTGGTTCCCAGCTTGGGCAACTAGGTAGGAGAAGCGCCATCTGCTCCCAGTGGGGACGCAAGAAGGAGTGGAGTTAGAGTAGTTGGAAGGCGGTGGGACAGAAAGGTAATGGATTCAGGGTAGGACTTGTTAAGTTTCAGATGTTTGTGGGATCTCCTGGTGGAGATTCTGGCAGGCAGTTGACATGTGAGATGGCACTCACATGACTAGGACAGTGGATAAGAGCACCTAGAGAAAAGGAGAAGACGCCTTAAAAAGAGAATCCTGTGGAAGATAAAAATGTCAGGTGGGTCAGAGGAAAAGGAGCCATCAAGGAGAGGGAGAAGTCCTGATGGTAGCAGGAAAACCCGGGAGAGTTCAGAGACAACGAAAGGGTGGGGCAGCTGTGTCAGATGCTGCTCAGGTCAGGTAAGATCAAGGTGTATATGTGTCTCCTGTACTTGGCAACGAGGACACAAGAGTATTCAATAGAGTGGTGGTGGCAGACTTGAGAGAGTAGATAAGTGAGAGGGGGCAATAATGAGTTAACGTAGAATATGCTGAGAACACTAAAACGAAACTTCAAATGGCCCTCAATCCCAATACCCGGAGATAAACATGATGACCACTTCGGTGTGTTTACAGTCTCTTTTGTAAGAATGTAAATATCTTCCCAGAACTTTAATCAAACTGTACATAATGCTAACTAGCTTATTTTTTAAATAAAACAATATTTTTTAACAGCTTTTTCGTGTCATTAGACAGTCTCTTTTCATGGATGGCTGTATTAGTTTGCTTTATGAGTGCAACATAACCTAGTGGGACATTTGGGCAGTTCCTAATTTTTCTCTGTTATAAATGAAGAAGGAAGTAGAAGGTGTCCATCCCACTTGGAAGCAGACCAGGACCCAAGATAGTCAGGGTCTGCCTGGTAGGTGGGGAGTCGATTTGCCTTGAATGCTTTGCATAGAGTTTATGGAAGGAGGATGGCAGTTTTTAGGTATTAGCATGGGATGAGGAAGCAAAATAGGTCCGTGTGGGGTGCTAGTCCCAACCCAGCCTTATGGACTCAGGAATGAGGCCTAGGAGAGAGGAAACATAGGCAGAAGCCAAAGGAACCACTGGAAAGCCACAGAACACCATGAGCACAAGACCTGGATCCCAGGAAACAAGTCACGTGTCCTCGTCTCGCCTGTGTAATGCTCCCCGTACGAAAGTGAGAGGAATGTGAACTGGAGGCAAGAACCGGCCACCTGAGGGGCCACTGAGAACACCAAAGAGCCGAAAACCATGGCCCTGACGTGTGAGTGAGTGGCCTGCAAGTTTGGAAGCCGTCACTTTCATATGGGCACATGACCTATGTGCAACAAGGGCCAGCAAGCTACAGGCTGGTACCATTAATGGCCCCATCCAGTGCCCACATGCTAGTGTGGACATGGGTTTTGTTTACTTTCCAGGTGTTTTTCCAAGAACTTGGAAAGTGCTTTACTGTCCAAGAGATTTTCCTGTTAACTTTCTGTTAGTAATTTCTAGTTTGATTTCCTTGTGGTCAGGAACACTCTGCATGATTTCAATTCTTTTCAATGTATTGAGGTTTGTTTTACAGCCCAGGGTCTATCTTGGACCATGTTCTGTGAGTGCTTAAAAAGAATGTATATTCTGCTGCCATTGGGTAGAGTGATCTGTAAGTATGGATTACATCCTGTTGGTTGATGATGTTGTTGAACTCTTCTGTATGCTTGTGATTTTCTGTCTAATTGTTCAATCAGTCACTGAGAGGTAGGCCATGGGTTATGGATTTAGATAAACTTGGTTTGGATGCAGGCTGATTGAGATCCAGAATCCTGGAGAAGCTCTTCTGAGGTTCACTCAATTGGCTTATAATGGAAAATACAAAGAGCAAATATACGCACAGTGCTTACTCTGTGCCAGGCTGTGTCCTAAGCACTCTACTCCTCAGAACAAAACTACACGTCAGGTATTATTATTATTTTACAGATAGGGAACCTGAGGCACAGGGGGGTTAAACAGCCTAACCAAGGTCAAGTAGAGTAGCCTGGAAACAAACCCAGGTAATCTGGCTCCTGAATATGTACTTTTAACGTCTACACCATACTGCTTCTTAGAAAATGACATAATTTCTCAGGACAGATAGAAAGTCTTACTATGAAAGCCCTTTTTCCCTTGATGATTGGCCAGGTAAAGAATCAAAAACACTTCCAACAAGTTTTCTTTGGAATACATGGAGGGATTTAAGAGAGGCCCACAAAGATAGATCCATGAGCTCCTGGTAAGGTTGCTACTTCCCCATCGCAACATTGTTTACCTCACCACTACAGTGGGAGGTGGAATGGCAGAGGATGAAAATCAACGCTTACAAATGAATAGGGTGTCACTCACCGCTTGTGGCTATTGAACGCAAGAACTGCGGCAAGTCTGACTTGAGATGTGCCTCGGGTGTAAAATGCAAACTAGATTTTGAAGACTTATTATGAAGAAGAGAATGTAAAAGTTCTCACTAATACGTTTTTATATTGATTACATGTGGAAATGGTAACATTTTGGGATATATTAGGTTACATAAAATATACTCTCAAAAAAAAAAAAAGAAAAGAAAAAAGACAAGGCTTAGGGGTCAGACAGCCCTGAGTTTAAATCCAAGCTCCCCACTTACTCGCTTCATGACCTTGGGAAAGTTACATGACCTCTGTGTCTGCTCCCCACCTATTAATGGTATCAGACAGTAATAGGGTGTCATGAGGATGAGAGAAATGAATAAATGTAAATGTTTAGAAGAGTCCTCAGCATAATTCAATAGATGTTATGTTATTATTATTATTATTATTATAAACTGCCTAAGAGGCAAATCCAAGAACAGAGACTACAACTAGCACTAACCTCCTGCCTTTCACAAAAAGAAGATCATGCTTTATATCCCTGTTAATTGTAGGCATTGCCAGGGCATCCACTGTCACCTTGACTCATCCCCAAATGACTCTGTTTACCCACTCTTGGGTTTGATTTCCTACCTCCTCCCACCCTGCCCCAAATTCTTTCACTGGACCTTCTGGAACTTAAAATCAACAAAATCCCCAAATCATCAATCACTTTTCTCAGATTCTCTTTGCCTTCTTGCTCTCACAGAAACCTGGGCTCTCCTCCGAAGCCACTGCTCTCTGGTAACGCTTTCAGGAGGCGCTTGTTTTTTCTCCCACACTCCACATGCCCTGAGGTGAGGCAGGTGTCTTTCTTACGCCCTTTGTTTTTTCCAAAAACTTTCTCTTCCCTTCAAAACCCCAGATTCTTTGAAGCATGGGCCAACAGACCATATGCCACTCATTGCCCATTCTTTTGCAATCATCTTCCACCATCTACCTTCATTGAAGGCTTAAGCATTTGACTTACGTTCACTCACCATTAATCATGATTTCATTCAAGTAGACTAAGACATCCACCTAAACAACCCATCTGACACCCCAACCTCTCGATTCCTTGTCCTTTGCAATCTCGTACAAACCTTCTTCTCCATCCCACCTCAACAACACACGCCAATGGCCAGACCCTAGAACTCTGCCATTATCAGTAACCGCACCACTTCCAACCTCCTGATCGCAAACACCCATCTTTCCAGTTCCCTCTCTGGAACCCCTCAGTTCAGCAATCCTTCAACGCTCTGGCCTTTTTAGTTTGATGACCAGTCCACGTCTTCACATTCCACTGCACCCAGTTTAGATCTGATTGTTCATTACTATAATCACTCCTTTGCATACACTTCTAAGTCTAAGTCTACTGTCCTTCTCCCTCCATCTTACTTGCAAAACTGTGTAAGTGTGATTAAACTAAACTCACCAATGATGAGACTTTTTCTGAGCCATTAAGCATAGCGGGAGGTAAACAACTATACTGACGGATCTCACTTGGAACTTATAATAAGTCACAAGTAGGCTCTTACTACTGTCCAACCATCCTATGGTTTCTCTACTCAATTCTCTCTCCTGTTCTCTGAAATGATGATTTCATATCCTTTCTCTCCTCAAATGGCACCCCCCCATCCTCAGCTAGTGGTCTTCATTTTTATTTCATAGAGAAAAGGGAAGCGACCACGAAAGAAATTACTCATCTTTCCACCACTGCATCTTATGATGCATATTCCCTGCAAATTCCTTTTTTCTATTTGGTTTTGGACTTTTGTGTTGAATGTGTTCCTCAAATGTCTAGTCATTCTCTCTTCCTCATTCACACCCCCATCACTTCAGAGAAAGCACCCTTCTTGAGATAACGCCAAATCCATTTCTTCAGAGAAAGCACCCTTCTTGAGATATCGACAGTACTCACCCTCCCAGCAGAATTTAATGGAGCTGTCACTCCCTTATTGACATTATCTTGGCCTCCAGGACAACACACCCTTTTGGTTATCCTCCCACATTGCCTGGGATCCCTCTGCTAGCTCTGCCTCCTCTTATCAGTTTCTCTATCCTCTACACTCTCTTCTCTGATGACACTAACTTTCCCACCACTGCCCCCAAACCCCTGTCTTTCCCCATGCTTCCTTGTGTTTATTGATGGTGCCTACCATCGCACCACTAGGTCCAGATCTTAGGGCTCATCCATGCATGCAAACTCTCAGCAGATGCCAACAGCTGTACCCTGAAACTGTATCCCAAATCTGGTCACTCCCCACCATCTCTTATCATTACCACACCGGTCCAGGCCACGTTTGTCCCTCACCTGCGCTGCTGCAATAACCTCCTTAATGATCTCCCAACTTTCAGTCTTGCCCTTCTACAATCCATTCTCCTCATAACAAAGGGTAACAGTAGAACCTAAATCAGCTCATGTCAGCCACTGTTCCAGACTCCCCAGCAGCTTCCCCGCGACACCTATGGCAGCACTCAAACTGTTACCACGACAACCAACTGACATGGGTCAGGGCCCTACACCGCCTCTCCAGCTCTTCTCCTCTCACTCACCAAGCTCCAGCCGCTCAGCCGTTCTTTGTGTGCCCACAGCAGGCCAAGGTCATTCCCTCAGGGCCTTTGCACTCGCTGTTGCCATCACTGAAAGAGCCTTCTCCCAAATCTTCCTTCCTTCCTGATCACCACTGCCTCAGAAAGACCTTCCCGGACCTCCCTAACTAAAGTAGTTCACAATACCTGTCGGTCTGTCTCCTTAACTTGGTTTATTTTTCTTCATAACACTGATCCCTACCTAAGGTTGTACATTCATTTGCCTACTTGTTTTTTGCTTCCCTCTCCCAACTAAATCCCCAGCATATTGAACAATACCTGGTATAGCCCAATAAATCTTTGTTGTATGAAAGAAAGAAAAGGAGAAGGGGAAGAAGGAGAGAAATAACAATCAGATATGCATAAAGCCTGGTAAAACCGGTTTTGTCTAAAGCTGACTTAAATCATTAGCTCTTCGCCTCTTCACATTTCATTGATTGTGTTGATCATGTAGCACAGATTTATAAGAACAAGAATCAGAGTCTGACAGGCCAGAGTATAAGTCCCAGCTTGACTAGTTTCAGCTGGATGGTCTTAGGGAAGTTACTTAATCTCTCTGAGCCTCATACACTCGTTTACAAATACTTACCGAGTGCCGACTTTACAAAGGGGCACAAAGGTGCTATGCTGTAGCTGTTAGGAGAATTATATAAGATAATGTATGACAAGTCTCTAGCACCAAGCCTAGCTAATCATAAGTACTTAATAATCTGGTGTTATTTATACCCATTCTATACATTGTCATCGTCTGTTTATAATAATCTGCGTTTGCAAGTTGGATGTTCTGTTGATTAAAGAATTATTTAGGGCTGTTTTTGAGTTTTTAAGAGGTTAGGTTTTGTTGCTTAAACATTTGTAAATTTCTGGCTTATTGTTTTGTGGTCAGAGAATGTGGCCAGTATAATTTCAGGTTTGGGGAATTTGGTATTTCATTTAGAATCTAATATTGGATCATTATTTGTAAATGTATTATTAGCACTGATAAAGGTGTGCTCTTCATTTATGAGATACAAAGTCCAATAAATGTTATTTGAATGTGAGCTCTAGGATTGAGATTATCTACTTCACTTCTGTCTTCCTGGAACCTGGCAAAGGGCCTAGCACACATCACAGACTCATAAATATTTGTTGAATGAGTGGCCAAACAATCAACCTTATTATTATTTAGATTCTTGATATCTTTGTATATTTTTCTTACTTCATCTGCCAAAAACCAGTGAGTTATGTTATAGTTTCCCAGTGTATTCCTAACAATTTTGGCTTTATATATTTCAATACAATATTATCTAGTGTCTGAGAGTTTTATTGCTATTATAAATCCATTGTAAATACGCCCTATGTTAGCAGTTTTCCACCTCTTTCATCTCATGGCACACATAAATTATGAAAATTCTGCAACACACCAAAATATTTTTCACTGATCTGACAAAAATAAAAATAGGTCTAATTTTGGTTCATTCACATCAGAGAGCTGTTATTGTGTTGGCTGTTGTCATTGTTTTCATTTGACAGCATAAGGAAAAGAGGTCAGCGCCCCCTGATTATTTAGTCAGGTACTGCAGTGTGTGGTGGTACCCTGGTTGTAAATCGCTGCCCTATAGCACTATAAAGTAACCATCGAACAAAGCGCTCGTCGTATAATGTGCTTTAAATTCATTATGCATTTTTAAATATGTTTTATTGATTATGCTATTACAGCTGTCCCATTTTCCCCCTTTATTCCCATCCGCCCTGCACACTCCCTCCGACCTGCATTGCCCCCCTCTAGCTTGCATCCATGGGTCATACACATAAGTTCTTTGGCTTCTGCATTTCCTGTACTGTTCCTAACCTCCCCTGTCTATCTTCTACCTACCAGTTATGCTACTTACTCTTGGTACCTTTCCCCCCTCTCTCTCCACCCACTCCCCCGCTGACAACTTATTATGCATTTTTTGGATAAGGAACACATAATAATAAAATTTGAAAGGTACAAAATTACCTTTTCACAACAATGAAAAGTAATCTTCCTTCCTCTCTTGTCTCCCCCATTCCCCTTCTCTGAGACCATCGCTCTTAATAGAATCTTGCTGATTAGCTCAATTTGAAAACAATTTTTCTCATAGAGGAGTTTAAAATATTTACATGAATTGTTTTGACCCATATATTTTGTATAGTTACCTTATTGAGTGCTTTTTGGTTTTTATGCTTCCTTGATGCTATTTATCTTCTGCTTTGTGGATTAAGTTTTCCTCCATTATGTCTTTTCTGGGGCTTTGGAAGATGTATGCCCTATTTTTAATTTCTTTAATATTTCCCTTTAAGATTTTCAAAAGTATCCTTAATTTGTATTTCTTGGCTTGGGGGCCAAGAGCAAGTAACATGCTGTGACTCTCCCCAATTATATCAAGAAGTTAAGCATATCCGTTTCCTCTTCTCCTCAGATAATTGATTAAGCTGGGGATTACAGATACAGATTATCATAGTTCTAATCTGGGCTTGTGGCTGTAAGGAAGATTTACCCACCTGTCATGGGCTCACTTGGCTCTTGAAAATTCATGTATTGACATTCTAACCCCCACTGTTACTGTATTTGGAAACAGGTTCTTTAAATAAGTTAAAGTGAGGTCATGGCAGTGGGCCCTCCTTCAAAATGACTGGTGTCCTTATAAAAAGAGGAAATTTGGACACAGACATGTACAGAGGGAAGATCAGGAAAAAGAATGCTATCTACAAGCCAAAAAAACCCAGCCCTGCTGACATCCTGACTGATCCTGGCCTTCTGGCCTCCAGAACTGTGGGAATAAATTTCTGTTGCTTAAGCCCCCCAGCCTGTGGTGCTTTGTTATAGACGCCCTGGCAAACTTGTCCCGAAATAACTCAAAGAGAAGGGGACCATGTAGCAAGGCCCCTCTCATCTTCCCACAGGGAGTCTCTATAATGACCCTCTCCAGAGGAACCAATAGAGAGGACAGAGCATCTTGTGTTCCGTGCTGGGCTGCCATCTACTGGCCGCTCTTCCTTGCCACTCTGTGGTCCCTAACGAAGATACCGTGGCTGAAGCCTCATAGATGACGTTGAGTAGGAAGTAATGCTCTCCCCTGCACAGGATTCCTCCTTGCTAGCCTCCCCTGAAATGAATATATACTACATTAATGAGGAATTAAGCAGTCTTTTTTTTTTAATATTTTATTTATTTATTTTAGAGAGAGGGGAAGGGAGGGAGACAGAGAGGGAGAGAAACAGCAATGTATGGTTGCCTCTCACATGGCCCTCACTGGGGACCTGGCCCGCAATCCAGGCATGTGCCCTGACTGGGAATCGAACCGGGACGCTCTGGTTCCCAGCCCGCGCTCAATCCACTGAGCTACACCAGCCAGGGCGAATTAAGCAGTCTTTAAAAAATTTATTTATTTACTTTTTTGGAGAGAGGGAGGCATCAATTTGTTGTTCCACTTAATTATGCTTTCAGTAGTTGCTTCTTGTATGTGCCCTGACTGGAGACCAAATCCACAATCTTGTTGTATGGGGACAATGCTCTAACCAACTGAGCTACCCCGTTATGGCAGGAGCTAAGCAGTCTTGCCTGCTGTGTTTAGATATTTTCTCTGGGCGGTAATGAGGAGAGAGATTGGGCATGGAACTCCTGCTGTAGCAGCTTTGTTCCTTTTCCCCATACTCACAGATGACTCCTTATTCCTAATATTCCACCTCTTTCCACAATTCTCTCCTAATCCCTGCTGAGTTGATGTCCTTTTCTCAGGAAGCACAACCTATTCCTGCCTATGGAAAGAATCTATCCAATACCTTCTTGAGTCTTCCAAATATTATAGCCAAATACATTTCTCCCTTGGTATCTCAGTGTCTACTCACTACAAACACATAGTAGAGGGTGATAGGGGACAGTGAACTCTGGTCCCATGGTCTCCAGGTGTTTCAGCAGTGAGAAAGAAAAGGAAAGAAATGCTGAGAGTCTATATTTGCAAGCTTTCTACTGAAAAACCTGAATTCAAACACTCTTCACTATCTGAGGATTATTTCCCTTCTAAGGACTCCACTTGGTCTCATTTAGACCTTACTTCTCAGGAGCTGATAACTCTGGCCTTACCACGTGAAGAAAGCATTCAACTCCCTCCCCCAGCCCAGATTATATTATAAAACATCCTCAATGGGGTCCTCTGAAAAGCATCCCACTTAGTCC
>PVJI01004561.1:0-106985 GCA_004026765.1 Micronycteris hirsuta | reverse complement strand
TTTTCATTTTCTACCTTGAAGTGCTAGGGAATGAACATGCGTGGACTTGGGACCAGAGCAGGTCGGGAAGTAGAGGAGTGTGTCTTCATCACTGTTACGAACTGGTCAGGACTGGAGCATGGAGTGCTGCTCTGGGCAGCCTTTGCCTGCTTCCACAAGCTGACACTGGCTCAAAAACACGACATTCTCCAAGGGCTTTCATAAGTCACATGGTTAGTCCGAAGTTGGGACATTTGTAATTAAACTGATTTGTTATAGGGAAGTTGAACTCTCCCACAGTTTGGTTGGTGGTTCTGATCCGAAGAGTATATTCTCTGAAGTCTCTGCTTCCCCTGAGTCCCTGAGACTCTCTTTTGGGCTGTAGAGAGGGTTAAACTCAAGCTTTGGGGTCTGGCTGATGCAGGTCCAAGTCCTGACTCCTCACTGATTAGCTGTGTGAATCCGGGGAAGTGTCCTAACCTTCTAACCTTAGCAAACCTCAATTCCCTCCTTGATGAAATGGGACTGATAACAGCACCAGACTTTCCTGGGAAGATTAACTGAACAAAGTAAGTGCTCAGTAAATGTTTACTTTCGTCATTGTCTCATCATTCTGTGTCACTTCTTTGTACATAGAAAGAAAAGCCCATTGTTGTTATATTAACTTGCTTGTTAAGCATTTATTATACACAGGTATCATGTTAACTACTTTAGAAGTATTTAGCCCTCACAGTAGCCTTATAGTCTAAGAATTATTACATTTTATAGATAAGGAAACTGGAAGTTAGAGAGATTATATCATTACCCAAGGAAGGCAGAGCTGGGACTCCAACACAGACTCTGCTGCAGAGCTTACTGCGCTCCACTGCCTTCTGGCATAACCACCATTTACCTGAGCACGGTGTGGAGCTAAGTGATGACTGTGCTTTGAAGCACCTCCACGAAGAAGCTTCTCTGCCCCCTTACCTCTGCCCAACTGGCTATGTGCCCCGTCGTTTCTGCAGCACTCTGAGCTGGCTTCCATCTTTTTGCTTATCACATAGAACAATAATTCTCCATTTGCCTCTTTTTTTTTCCCACTTGGGTTGGGAACCATATTGTTGATCTCTGAATCCAAAATAGGATCTTTAATAAACAAGTGACCACAGGTAAATTTCCTAATGTCTTCAGCCTTAGTGTCTACGAAATGGATATAGTGCCCTGGCTGGTGTGGCTCAGTGGATTGGGCACCAGCCTGCAAACCAAAGAGTCACTGGTTCGATTCCCAGTCAGGGCACGTGCCTGGGCTTCAGGCCAGGACCCTGGCCGGGGGCATGCAAGAGGCAACCAGTCAATGTACCTGTCTCTCACACATCAGTGTTTCTCTCCCTCTCTTTCTCCCTCCCCTCCCATCTCTCTAAACATTAATTAATTAACTATAAAATAAAACAAAATAGATATAGTAATAGTACCTATTTTAAGATTGAATTAGTTAATATAGATTTTTAAAGCTTAATACAGCACCTGGCACATAGTAAGTATTCAATATATAGTAGCTGCTACTATTACTATTATAATTATTGAATAATAATATGTTGTACTTTTTAGATCAAAAAGGTAAGTCTCATTGAAATTCTCTGCAATACCACCATGATTTTTTACTTCCATCATCCCCATCCAAAGCCAGTGAGTTAAGCTGAGGTGGAACATACCTGCTTCTCTCGCTTGTTTACCCTCTCAAAAAGGAAAACCTTGCCCTGGCTGGTGTGGCTCGGTTGGTTGAGTGTCATCCTGTAAACCAAAAGGTCACTGGTTCAATGCCTAGGTTGTGGGTTTGGTCCCCTGTCAGGACACATATGAGAGACAACCAATTGATATTTCTCTCTCACACTGATATTTCTCTCTCTCTCTCTCTCTCTCCTTCCCTTCCCCTCTCTCAAAAAAAAAAAAAAAAAAAAACCAAAAACAAAAACAAAGGCCTTAACTAGGTAGCTCAGTTGGTTAGAACACTGTCCTGATACACCAAGGTTGTGGGTTCGATTCCCAATAAAGGCACATATAAGAATCAACCAATGAATGTATAAATATATGGGATAACAAATTGATGTTTCTCTTTGTCTAAAAATCAGTAAATTTAAAAACAGAGGGAAAATGTTGAAAATGGAGCCTAGGGTACTCTCTTTTGAGCTTCAGGGGGATTTTAAAGCCTGGGCCAGAGGTTGCTTGCTGAGAGTACCCCTAAATATTGCCACCATGCCCAGCAAATCACACATTTTAATGGTCCTGTGTTACCAATTAAAAGCTGTGAGGGTTCAGATCCATTCTCCCAAATAAGCAATCTCTGCGGAGGAGTCGGGAGAGGGCATGAATGGGGGCCTCTTCTCTCAGAGTTGTGACTTGGAACAGGGGAACATAAGACAAGTAACATCTATAAACTCTTTTTCCTGTTTGCCAGTCCTGGTGCCAGGTGCTTGGCATTCATTGACTGTTTTATCCTCCTGACAGTTCTGTAGGGAAGCGCCCTCCTCAGTTCACGGATGCAGCTGAGGTTTCCCACATGTTAAGGCAGCATTTCAGTTAGCCGTGGGACCAGGACTCCGACCAAATGGTGTTGAACTCCCAGCCCATGTATTTTCCTCCCAGACACGTATATTGCCTTCCAATTTGGTTCTGGCTTCAGCTCGCTCTCTGTAAATAGAAACTAAGCTTTTTAGATGAAGACCTGTGCCTCTACTTTCCCTCTGTGCCCCATCACTTCTAGTCTAATACGTAGTGGAGAAATGCTTGTTGTGTTAGGTTAATGCTGGTATAAACACTTCCCCCTGGTAACTGAGCGGCTTTGCGCTGGGACAGAGCTGAATTCCTCAAGTGAGTAATCTCTTTTTAAAATGCCCATACGTTTTTCAGTGGTTACAAGACTTGACAGGACCTAACTTTGAATTGACTGAAGCACTCCTGGTAGCATTTAGTCAGTTCCCTGAAGTGACGCTTCATCCCAGACCCGGCGCTGGCAGCCCGAGGAGCTGTGGCAGGGCAGCCACTTCTGCTCAGTGCCCCTAGGGTGCCCTGCACTGGCAGAAAAGAAGCCGGCTGCCCACAGGGGGAGCAGGAGGAGGAGCAGTTTCTGCGTCGAGACTGGGTTTGTAGCCCATCTGTCTGTCCATCCATCTGCCTGTCCATCTGAGGGCTAGTCACTGCCAGCGCAGGTCCCAACTCAGAGACCAGAATGCAGTGCCCCAAGGAAGGGCGACCAAACGAGCAGCCTGCCCACCTGCCGCCAGCACTTTTCTACGATCGTGGTCTTCTCCATCTGAGACCCAATGCTCGGCATTAAATAAAAGCAGCTTTAAGAGATGTATTTCAATAGACTTTTTAGAAAGCCCATAAAAAATCCTGGATATAAAGAAATGAGGCATAAAACTCTTCATGTTTGGAAGTCATGCTGAAAATTGTGGTAGCAAGTCTCCATATCCATTTATTAAATGTGAGCCTAACTTAACAGTCGCACCTAGATGCATTCTGAGAACCACTGCCGTTCTGCACTCCTGTGCTTTAGAAATGGTTTACCCCCTTCGATGCTGTCGCCTGGGAGCAGGGGCCAACGTGGCGTTCGACTGCAGGGAGAGCAGCGAGTGGAATGCGAGACTGGCCTGAGGAAACTTTCATTAGGTCTGGCGGAGTGTGCAGTGCGCGGGGCGCAACCTCGTTCTCCTTTTAATGTGCGTGTTTTTACCGAAATGGAGCCCCAGAGTGAGATAGCGCGCGCCCGCGCAGGCACGCTCCGGGCGCCGTGCGTGCCCCTTCCCTTCACCGTTGTTTTCATTTTCCTCCCCTGAACCCTGCTACCCTGGCTTCAGCGCGGAGGCTGTAAAGGAAGATGGAGAGCCGAGTTACCTCAGAATGATCACTATCGTTAACATTCACGGGTGGTTCACTTATCATTCCTGACTGCACAGACATGGCAGCCGCTCGGAAGCGTCCGCAGGTGTAGCATGGTGATACATATTACATTGTGCCACAATGGATTTATGTATTCTGTAACAAAAGAAAAGTGTAATGAAAAAATACAGAAGGTAATCCTTTATTCCTCCACCACACAATTTATCAGTAATGCCTGTGGATGATAAGTGCCAGGGATTTCCTCTGCTTGCTTTAACCTTGTCACCCAGGTACATTTTGGTGAAATGACAGAAAAATACAGACTAGGGATTTTCCTCTGTTCAAAAATCTTTTAAAAGGACGCTTTTAATTTATGGAAGTTAGTCCAAACACAAGGCTTCCTTTTGAGCTTTTAGTCTGCCTACACTGGAAAAGATAAACATATTGGTTTGAAATAATGCTATCAGCCAGCAGCAGATTAGGAGAGAATGTAAGCAATTTATATGCAGACTGCGATCGAAAATAGTTCAGGTGGAACCCAGGTGGATGGAAGTTCGTGAGCCCCAGCCTAGTGCTGGTGCGTGAGCAACCCGAGAACTTGTGTTCCCTCGTAGGCCCGACTCATCCATCGCACAACATATTGTCACAGATGGAGCGCACACTGCCTTCTGAGCAGAGAGCAGGGGAAGGCGAGTCTGAACGCGGATGATTGGCGTCCGTTCCAAACACACGCTGGCCCCGCGCCAGAGCAAATACCCTCAAGTTTATAAATGCGCAAGGCACTTTACATTTCAGTGCCCTTGCCAAAGTATCACTTACTACATCGCTCCCTAAATATGGTTTTTTAAAAAGAGCTATTTCTTATTTTGCTTTGATCAGTAAAATAAACTTTTAAAGATTGCTCTGGGATGGGGTCCAGCTTCTGAGGTAAAGAATGGCCAGGGCTCAGGCATGATTCAGTAACAGAGTGTTCAGTAGAATTAGCTTGACAGTTCTCAGGCCTGCTGTTCGATAGCAAGAACTTGACCAAGTTAAAATGGATGAGCGTGCTGGCGAGACCAGCGTCGGCTTTTGCTTTTTAACAAATGGAATGTCAAGGATTAAACAGCAGGCCGTATGGAGAGGAGGGGTGTGGAGATGTCTTTGTATTAGGGAAGCAAATTGGGTCCTTGGTTTGGAGATCAGCCCCCAGCCCCTGCAGCAAGCCAGCCACCTGGTTGGGTCCAGGCTAGGTTTAAGGCCCCTTCCCAGCCTGTCCTACCAGTGGGAAGCTTTTCTGCAACTTAGCTAGGGCTTGGCTTTTCTTTCAGGTTTCTTGTCAGTATGAAGTTCTGCCATGTTTTTTGGCCATGTTCCCCTTTGAGATTCTGGTGGGGAAATGGGAATGCAACCAAACTCCTTGTGGCAATTCCCATGTTCCATAGTTAGAAACTTGGGTCCCATTTGTTACGTGAGCTGCTTGGAATTGGCCCGTTTTGTTCCAGTGCCCAAGCATAGCGAGTAGTGTTTGTGAGACTTGCTATTGCAATTACCGGTCGTAGTGAAGTGATGCCTCACCAGGGATGGGCTTCTGTTGTTCAGGTACTTGTTCCTCACCAGTTTCTTCCCTTAAGTTTGGTCGGCTAGAAGCTTACAAGTTGCGTTACTATTTTGCCTTATAATTATTTCTGCTTTAGCTAATATTTTGTTTGACCTTTTAAGACAAAGTTGATGAAAACATTCCTACTGAAGTGTATGTAGATTATATATTTAAAAATATATAAATACAGGGTGTTTCTTTTACTGGCTAGTTAGGAAGAGCCTTTTCCGTATTGTAAATTGCTTTGGGCTGTCATACGCCCCCTCCTCAGACACACAGACACATACAACAGGACATTTTTCCCTCCGGGGCTCCATGAGCTGTACTATGACGGTAGTATCTGCCTGCAGCGACACCTACTGACACAAGCCCAGTTATCGTTTGTCAATCCTTGCTACACCGACCCACACAGACCAATTAGATTCAATTTGAGATAAATTAGGAAAACCTTCCATAACTGACCTCTCTTTCACTTGGAACTGTTCGCACTAGAATGCCTTCCTGTCTGTCTCTCTCTCTCTCTTATTAGAAGAAGTTTATTTGACCTATTTTTAAATAATTGGCACTTGGAGGTACACTTACTAAAACTTTCTTAAACAACAGTGAAGACTGCAATAACATCCTTCTGGTTGAATGTTGGTAATAATTTAATATTTGTCTTTTCCTTCAGAAATGCTGCTCATGGATTCTCCCTTATTCAGGTGGACAACACAAAGGTCACCATGAAAGAAATCTTGCTAAAGGCAGTAAAGCGAAGAAAAGGATCCCAGAAAGTTTCAGGTAGGAGAGTTAAATGACACCCTGGCCATAGCAGCTTAACCCTTGGTTAGCAGTGCCTGGTGTGTGCATGCGTATGTCTGCACGTGTCCATGCATGGCTGTGGTGTGACGGCCGGCGTATAGGTGTTTCAGACAACACTGCCGGAAAGTTTGGTTAACAGGTCTACGGCGAGACAGAGTGGTGTTTGAGTTGCCTGTGGGCCCAAGGAAGGGACCGGGCCAGCGACATACATAAGGAGAATGTGTTCCCATCAGTTATGGAAGCTTTGTCATTAACAATTTCTGATAGATTAAGACAGGCTACTTGGGCTAACTATTTGTTGGTGTAAAGCTGTCTTGAAAACTGAACCAACCCTAAATTTGAAGTACTGCTTTTAATTTCATGTTTTCACATACTTTTCAATGGGGGAAACTTTAAAAAGTTTTTATTGGATTCATTGGGGTGACAGTGGTTAATAAAGTTATATAGATTTCAAGCGTACAGTTCTATCATACATTGTCTGTTTATTGTATTGTGCGTGCACCAACCGAAGTCAAGTCTCCTCCATCCCCATTTATCCCCCCTTTACTCTGTTCTTCCTCCCCTCACCCCCTTTCCCTCTGATAATCACCATACTGTCTGCGTCAGTGAGGTTTTGGGGGGTTTTTTTGGTGTTTTCTTTATCCCCCATGACAGAAACTTTCAATTGCTAATGTTTGGGGTATGAAATAAAAGGGAAAAGATTTCATTTTTACCAATGGAAGGCAACTGTAAAAAATTTTTTTAAGGATAAATCACTTGATTCACAGAAATACCTGTTAATCTCTAATTTCTAATTACCCAACTTTATACAGAAAATTAGCTTATGGTATTAGCTGTTATACTTAAAGGATATGAGAAAAAATATTACCAATATTGAGAAATAATTATTTTGAAAAATAGCCCCAAGATTTATCATACCACAGACAACTTTAATATAAATCAACCTATATATGACATGTGAGGTATCTTAGCTTTGTAAATAAATGAGACTTCTTAAACACCTTTGGCTCATCTTTTGGAAAGAAAAAAAAGCATTGTTCAAGTTGAGGAAAATGGTTTTGTGTTCTTTTTAAGGGGAGGCATATAATCTGTTCCAGATTTAATTAGCTATCTTCAGATGAAAGCTGAAGTTTTAATAAAAGTTAGAAGAGATAACACAGTGAAGGACACGGATGAGCTGTCTCAAGGCCATATTCCAGGGGAACGATAAGAGCTGTAAAAAATGGCAGAGGAGAGCAATTGAATGGAGCAATGAAAATCTGATTCTCATAAAAAAGAGAGAGAGAGAGAGATGCTGGTAGGGGCGGTTGTAGATGAGACCTGCTAGCGTCTGCAAGCAATTTGGATGCTCGCCAGGAGTCATTGTTCACCCTCGGCTGTGGCGGCTCCGTCCAGATGTGCCAACTGCACGTTTCGGCTTTTGCCAGCTGACTGCGCCGTTTGATAACCAGCTCTCTGGATGCCCATCACTGGCCGCAGAGATAGAATTAAATGATGATGATCTTCCCACAAGTTGGGAGAGGAAACAATGCATATAAATCTTGATTTCATCTCAGCATGAGAAGTCTTTATCCATCATCACTCATAATGAACAAGTCGTTAGCTGGGATGAATGGTGTTCTGGTTTTTCCAAACACCTCTTTTGTTCATTTTTTGGGTGACTTTTATCCATTGCATGGGGGTCAAACATCTTTGCATTTAGGGAATGTTTGAAGAGGCATACCCTCTCCTTCCCAGGGGAAAGTAGCTATTTTGGAGTTCTAGGTGCCGATCTAAAAGCATTTAAACAGCTTCAGATATTTAAAGATGTTTAATAAGCATTCATCTTTCCTTATGGTTCTTATTTTTTCTTTTGCTTTGTTCCTATTTTTTTTTACATAATACTGTATTTTGTGACAGATTTATTATATTCTAAGATAGCATTATTCTGAATTGTCCATGAGGAGAAAGAACTAACTTTTTAAACATATTTAATAAAAATTGTGCTATCATAGATTTTTTAGGCCATGAAACCTCTATGAACTTCCAGCGATACCACTAAACCAGTATCGTTCTCTCTCTCCCCAGCCCCCTCTGTGCAGTCAGATACCTATTTATCTGTGTCTGTCCCCAGCACCACGTCTATCACACACACATTTATTTATGTTCACCTTCGTGTGTACACCCCTGCTGTTTCCATCAGAGTCTTGGCCATATCCTTGGCAAAGAGTTTGGACTTGTTATCCACAAAACAGTGATCTGCATTACTTATTCCTTTCATACTGGAGAAGTTGATTGAGATTGATGTATTTACATAAATTACTGTCCATTTTCTTCATCCAAAATGCTTTTTAAAATAAGAAGCCCATTCTGTTGCTTTATCAAGCCTTGTCTCATGAAATGGAAGGATCTCCAATTTGGCAAAGGTGTTTATTTAAGGTTAGCTTGGTAAAGGCAGGGTATGTTTTGTATTTTTGAACTTTGTATAGTGGAGTGGACCTGTTTTGGAGGATGATTAATGAAAAGGGGAAAATCCTCTTGTCGTAGAGTCAAACACGAGTACAATGCATTTACTAAAAAAAAAGAAGAAAGTCCATTAGTGCTCACAGTTGGCTATGAAATACTTTCTGCTTACCCATTGTGACACATGAACGCAGTCAGGAACTTGGTGGCAGGAGATGTCAGGTTAGAGATGCTCACCCGATACTTCCTGAGTCTCTGCCCCAGTGACCTGTTCAGTCTTTGTGAAAAGGTACCTGGCATCCCTATGTCGGAGACAGAGGTAGAGAATTCAGCTCTCTCTTCAGACAGCTTTCACCTGTTTGAGTTCAGAAAAACACTGATCCCTTCACTACTCTTTTTTAACTTCATTGAGAGGGGAGAAGTTCCACTGGAGGTTAAACAACACGTGCCAAGTGTTTGTTCATTAGAGGTCACTGGTATTAGAACAGATTTCAGACAGCCTTTGACAGGCTGGCAGTGAACTTCTGCTCACCCACAAACCTTTAATGTCTCTCATCTTTTTTCCAGATTGACAACTCTCTGTTTAATAATGTAGTAACAATAAATTGAGAACTACATTATTAAATCAAAATGTAGGCCTTGTGACTATCCTAAAGTGTAAATATTGCCCTTCCCTCTGGCGCTCTCTCCCCAGTTTTCATTTGTAAAAAATCAGAAGGTGAGAGATATTTGAGCAAAATAATTCTTCTTTGTTCAGGTAAGTAGCTTTGTCAATGGAACCCTTAGGGTTTTAAAATATTTTTGCTTTTTGGGAGTAGAATATCATTATAGACACTTGTAGCTGGTTTAAAATTTCAACTTGCATTATTTGTAATTATTTCATCAAATCATAACTATTTATGAACACTGCAGGGTTTTTTCTATTAATATTCATGTACTGAACTAGAGTAAGCTTTTCACAGTGTGTTCCAGTCAGTTCTCTGCTAAGGCTTATTTTTTAAGCCCATTTTTAAATGTCTCTTTTAAAGTTTCTCTTCAGCTTTTCATTTTATTCCTGACCTACTTGACATTTGGAATCTACCTGCATTGGCAGAAAGTCACCACTGTTTAAGAAAAATGTAAATGCAGAATCCAGTTTTAGAAAAATTAGCTGGAACCTCTTTACTAATTTTAACAGTTGGGTGGGTGTGTATTTGACATAATGAAAAGTAGCCTGTCAGGTCCCTTGCGTGAGCCGGTAAAACAGACTGACCTTTTCTTTCGTGGGTAAAGGCCTCAGTTCCTCAAGCTCTCCTTTCGTCACGTTCACCCTCACAGTCAGTAACCTTCTCAGCTGCTTAGTGCGTTGTTTAAAAACACTGTGCCCCGCCAGCCCTCACCAGCCTGCTGAAGCACGGTGTCGGGCGTGACAGAGACGCTTGAGAAACTGAAGCAGATCCAAGTTCAATTCTAACACTGACACAGAGATATGATATAGTTCTCTCATGGTCTTCAAAAGAGAGAAGGCTTCAGAGTGGGGTTTTCCAAGCAGAGTAGTTTTCTGCTCGGCTCTATTTCAGTATGTATTGTCATTATGGAATAGAGGTGTTTTTCTTTATCATCTGCTGGAAAGTTGAACCCGCAGCTTATTTATTTTCTCTTACCCCTGTTCATTCTTGCCTTTTGAATGCGAAAGGCAGATTTGTATTAGTCTGAAGATCCTTTTGAAAAGTTCTTCCAGTGTTGTTAATAAGACTTGCAATATTCATTTCTACTTTTCTCTTACACAGTTTCACTTAGAATTTGAAATGAATATTAGCTTCGTCAGGTAGACTCTCTGGCATCTCTGTTTGAGTCATAGACCACTTATTGCTGCTAATTTGCCATGTTTTCACAAGACCCCCAGAATGTCACTGCTGAGATGACCTTGTCTAGGGCTTCCCCAGCGCTGTTCCCCGAAGTACCTGCTAGGAGCAGCGTGGGGCTGTGCACATCTACCACGGGGGACAGGGTTCTCATCGGAGGGGCAGACAGTTAATGGGGACATCATTAGGTTCTCAGGTTTTCTCCTCAGAATTCACCTTGTAAAGTGTGCAAAGGTGTAAAATGTGCACCTTGGTCCACAGTGTATTTGTGGCTGTGTTGTACACTCACTCACTGTGTGCTCGCCTGTGCCAGACCTGTGCTGGGCGCAGGAGACAGTGGTGAGGCAGATCCACAAGGCCCTTGCTGAGGAGGCCTGACATTCTAGAAGGAAAGCAATTACGAGGGGCTGAGGAAGAGAATAACAAGATGAGGGGGAGCTCATGGTGCAGTACAGGGCGCTCAGGGAACTCCTCCCTGAGCGATCGACGTTTGAACTGCTGCCCTCATAGGGAAGCCAGGAAGAGTTGGGGAGGGGCAGTGGCTGTTAAAGCTTACTATATTTTAATATAAAAAGAACATTTCTTTGTAGTCAATTTACTTAACTCTCTTTCCCCCAACTTAAAAAAAAATGTAGTAAACTTGACCCTTGAATTCTTCCTTGTGCTAACTCCCTACATCTTACCCCTTAGCAAATCCTGCCAGTTTTACCACCCAAATACATCCTGAATCCATTCAGTCTTTTCCATCCCTGTTGATGAGCCCAGAACAACCTGACTTTGCCTGGACTGTTAAAATAGAACCCTAGCTTGTTTCCCTGCCTCTGCTCTTATCTACACAGCAGCCAGAGAGATCTTTTAAAATATAAAATATAAATCAGGTCATATCTACTCCAAACCCTTCTATGATTTCTAGTTGGATTTAGAGTAAAGTATAAACTTAGAACCACTGTGGAATACACTGAGGCCCAAAGAGAGGGATGCACAGAGAATGTAAACATAAAGAACGGAGAGACTTAGGAAGAAGTTCAGAGTTTGATGGTTGCAGTGGGAGAGAGGAGTACAGACCAGGCTGAGACCCAGGAAGCCGGGTGGGGATCCGGAGCCTGTAACCGCACGGGGCCTGGTCTGATAGACTGACAGCCGCAGGGCTAGTCTCTGACTCACGCCTCGCAGCACGTCGGACAGGAGGCCTTATTTCGTACCAGATAGAGCTGAAGAGCTGTATGCACACCAATTTGTTATTTATCAAGCTTTTAAGGGGGATTTCTGTGTCTTCCCCAAGATCTATTCCAGTGTGGTAACAGCGGATTATTTAGTGCCTTTGTGAACTTAAAGACACCTCATTTAATCATGCCTCTTACAGACGGGACTTCAGAAATGTTAACAAGTGGGAAGCAATGGCATTTAAGAAATTACGATAACTGTGTGTGTAATCTCATACATGCCTCTCTGAGCCTCCCTTTCCTCGGCTCCAGGAGAAATTCAAGTTGCCCATGTTTCCACAGAAAGTAAATGGCAGATTCTAAATTGGAGCCCAGGCTTTTTTTGACCTCAAAACCCATACTCTTTTTATTGTACCATGTTGCTTATTAGAACCCTAATGGGAGAACAAATTTAAAATTCTGTAAACAGAAATGTTCATTGATTCTAAGATCTAAATGCACTAGGGAAGTGCAGCATTTAAAGGAACCCTGTGGTGAATCTGGATATAAAGCCAGGAATTCTTTCGTAATTGCACAGTTTGTCTATATTGGTGTCAGTTTTAATGTTGTGTGTCTAGCTTTCTTAAAGCAACATACACCTGTCCTGAGCTGCCCTATGGAAAAGAGACACCCATATATTTTAAATGAACTAGGATTTTTAACACTCTTCTAACCTGAAATGCTCTTCCAAGGCTAAAGTAAGGTCAAGAATCTGCTGTCTGTAGGGTTGAACAGAGTCCTGCTTCATGTGTAATTGCATAGACAGAAAATTCAGTATTATTTCTTCTATGAAAGTAGTTTGTGAACCAGAGACACAGATGTGTGGTTTCCTTAAGCTGTAGCAGGTATCCTTTAAAAAAGAAGAAAGATGAAGAGAAGGTAAATAGGACTGTTAGTATGTTCTTTGTAAAAAAAAAAAAAAAAAACCAAAACAGTAATTTCTGCAGAAAGTTCTCCTCCTCATGAGAGAGTAGTCATGCTAATGCCACACATGCGTGAGGGCTGGGGCTACTCAGTGTCCAGTGACCTGGTGGGAGACAGTCAGTAAATTAGGACTGCTAAGGTGTTTGAATGTGTCGCTGGAAAGTGCCCCAGGCGAGAAGCAGCAAGCAAACACTCCTCCTCGCCTCCTCTCTCCTGTTTTCCTCTCGCCTGCGCCGCCCCCATCCGGAGTGCTCTGTGGCTCCTGATGGATCTTCTGGAGTACAGAGTAGGGCACATTACAGATGGCATTGCAGTCAACTATTTTATCCAGAAAGCCTGGAAATTTAGAGAATTTATGTCAAGCAAAAATCTTTTGGAACCACTTTAGAGACCCAGTTATTTTAGAAGGGTGTTAGGAGCTCACGCCACCGCCACGTCAGAAAAGCGTGAAATATATCATTCGCCAAAACTACATTTGACCAGCATTTACTCTTCCTGCTGGTCAGTAATCTTTCAGAAATTCCTTTTTCATCACGAAATCTATTCATTCACTCGATCTGGGTCAGTCGCCAAAGTGGGTTAGATTAAGAAAAAGAAGAAGGAGAGGAAGAGAGAAGACATTCCCCTGAGAGGCTGTGTGCCGGTACAGGGGGCGCACCTTGTGGAGTCAGGGCCTTGCGCCGGATCCGCTGGGGATGATTCCACAGCGCCACCAATTTACTACTAGCTTTTGGGGGTGGGAAGAGAAACGCTACTCTAAGAGACCCTGCGTCGTTCCCCATCCAGCGCTGCCCGCTCTGTGCCAGCCACTGCACCAGAAAATGGATTCAGAAGACGAGGCAGTGAAATCTGGTAAACCCGTAAGTAGAAATGTTTAAGCTACTACAGCAGCGCGGATGGGGAGTATTTAAAACCACTGAGTGAAGCAGGGGGGCTAAGAAAAGATGCTCTGGAGTAGGTGATTTCTTTGACAGCTTTTTGAAGATTATTTAGAACTTTGCCAGATGGGTGAGTAAGAAGAACATTCCAGACAGAGATGTTTTGAGATGTAGTCGCAAAACATAGACATTTCAAATTACTGGAGCAGGAAGATGGCAGAGGATAAGCTGCAGAAGCTAGACCGGGGCCAGATCTGGCCAGGCCAGGCCTGAAGGTGCAGTCAGAAACAGGAGAGCTGCATCCGTTCACTGAGGCTCATCATGCAGGAAGCACTGTGTGGGCGCTGGGGGCTTGTAGAAGCCAAGCAGTGGTCCTTACCCTCAAGGCACTTACTGTTTACTTGGGGAGACAAACAATTAGGCAGTTAAAATACCATGGACGTGATGAGTGGAAGCAGGTATAGGGCTCGGGTGCCCATTGTGGGAGCGGAGCCCTAGTCTAGTCTTGGGGAGTCAGGGAGGACCCTCCTGAGCAAATTACCTGGCTGAGACCTGAAAGAAGTAGAAACTGACCAGGTACCGAGAGATAGGAAAGAGCATTCAGGTGGACGGAGCGCGGTTGGAGAGCTTGGTGCCTTCCGGAAACTGCACGTAGCTCAGTGTAAGAAGGCAGCAGAGTGGGAGGTGGGAGAGTGGGGGATGGGGACTCCAGATCGTGTTTGTAAACTGTTGAATTTGAACTTTATTCTGATGGCAGAGGGGAACCATTGAAAGGAGGGCAACACAAATACTTGTTGGGGAAAATAATCAAACTTTTTGGAGGTGCGTGAAGTAAAAAGTAAAGGAGTTCCTCTTTCTTTTGTGTAAATGCTTTCGGGTTTTTTTTGTTGTTGTTTTGGGGGGGTTTTGGTAGTAAGTTCACATGCAGATATGCATATAGGCAGTGAGTTTTTTGTTTTCTAAAAACCACGATATACCCAGCATCGGGCAGAGTGCATGTCAAATAGAGAACACTCAGTAAACGTTAAATGAACCCATGAAGAGGACCTGCATAAAAAGTTTTTTAATGATTCCCTACAAGATATGTGATTTTGAATTCTTTTACTCAGTGTCACAAGCATTTTATATCAGAGCGACCACTGCATTTTTATCTTTCTAGTTAAATTTATTTTAACTATGGGATTGCTTGTCAGAGGTTTGCTTCTTTAAAATGTTGAGTAAAAGAAATTGCCCTTTGAAAAGTTGAGACCCATCTTTGACACTCGAAGGTTGTATGAGAGAGCCTCTTTCCCCACCCCTCACCACCCCTGGGTGTTGTCAGTCTTTAATTTTTGTCAAACTGGTGGTTAACGGTTAATATCTAGTTTTAATTTGCATTTGTGGGGTTTTAGTGTAATTAAGCATTGTTAAATGGTTTTATTAGCCATTTATCTTATGAAAAGGTAGCTCTTAAGTCAATCAGTTGTTTTAGTGGGAAGAGGGATTGAGAGGAAGGCTCGTTTCAGAAAACTATTTTTAAGAAGTGCCCTAGAGTTTAGCATACAATTCTTCCCACCTCATCTCCCCTTCTATCGCTTGAGCAGGTGTGCACACACACACACGCAGACACACACACAGACACACCCTTCGTGTGTAGAGGAAGGCCCGCCGTCTCAATTGCTTGCCTACTGCCCCTTCATCCGCCAGCAAAGCGTTGTTTATGTTTAGAGAGCGCCAGCTGGTGATTCAATAGACTCCAGTGCAGCTCATTTGAGACCTTATGTTGTTACCTGCTTGCTTTGTCATCAAAACTGGTTTTAAAAACAGATTTTCTGGTAAGTAGTTTATCTTTCTAAGGCTGGTACACTTAGAAAACGCCCATAATCTGGAAATCAGAAATGTAGACAAAAAGTTGTCACCCCTTAACAGGTTTATTTTGGGGAGGCACATCTGAGGACACGTTTGGCAGCATTATGAACGGCACTGGCACCAAGGGCAACCGTAGGGGGTTAATGGGGACCCTGCATCATTCCCTGCCATGTGCCTGGTGAGTAAACTCCTAGAAGTTTCTGGGAATGGTAGCAAGTGGGGAAAAAGCTGCAACCAACAATCAGTGTCACAAAGTGGGGATGACGAATTTGCCGAGGAGACCATTGAGACAGATGTTTAATTAGCTGAAGTCAGAGTGGATAAATTGGGGGAGGACTGCCTATGCAGAGAGATGCCTTTTCCCCCTCATCTCTCATTGAACTGTTTTGTTGTTGTTTTTGTTCTTACCGTTTTCTTTTTGAAGGTAACTTCCTCACTTTGGGGGGCGCTGGGGCGGGGAGTAGAAAGAAATTACACTTCGGTACTGAGCGTGCCCTGCACTCGAGGTGGTTTTGTATTTAACCTTTACAAAGCCCTTCAAGATGGGCGTTGTGCCTTTGTCACAGCTGAGAAAACTGAGGTCGCCTGTGTCTGTATTGCGCACGGTGCGCTCCTGACGAGTGACGTCGTTGAGATTGGCACCTGGGCCCCTTGGTCTTTGAGCCCGTTGTTTTTTTCCTTGTACTTAAAATGTACAGTATATGAGGGAATTTTCTACAGTAAAAGTAGTAATAGAATTCATTTCAATAGGAGCTGGTGCCACACAGGTATAGGCATTTGTCAGAACTATCACACGGTCCTTGTAAGACTTGGGCATATCACTGTGTGTGAGTTTTACTAAAAAATAAAAGGAGAATCTTAAACAAATACTGAGCATCAGTTAATGTTATGCACACTGACGTGTTTAGGCGTGAATGCCCCGATGTCTGCTTCTTACTTGGAAATGGATTTTTTAAAAAGAGGGTGGACTGATGGATAGATATGTGATGAAGCAAATATGATCAATGTTAATGGTAGGATCTAGGTGGGGGGCACATGGATTCTCGGTGTATCATTCTTTCAACTTTTCTGTGATTTAAAAATGTTCATAGTAAAATAAGAAAGAACTCAATTTAAAATATGTAATTTAGATTCTACTTATTAATATAAATTTCTGAATTGACAAATGTATGTCATAGAGGCATAGAAAACACTCATTTTTACTTCTTTTTGTAGGATATTTTATTTTTCATTACTTCATGTGTTCAATGACATCTTGAGGTCACAGTTTCTTCCACTGACCTGTGATTTTAAGCAGTATACAGTTATGAATATAAAAATTATTGTTACCACTTACTGAATATTCAAAATCTGCCAGGCAATCTGCCAAACACTTAATCCTTAAACATTTACTCCATCAAACAGCTATTTGAATTGGTTGGGGTTTTTTGTTTTGTTTTGTTTTTTAATGAGAAAACTGAAGCTCAGAGAGGATACAGAACTTGTCCAAGCTCACACAGCTATTGAGGTGGGGAGCAGGGACTCAAACCCAGATGTGTAACTCCAAAGCTTCTGTTCCCGGTCACTGTACTGGACTCCCACTGGCTGAGGTTACAGGATCCACAGTTCAGTGGAGGCAGGTATACGTTTCTCCCTTGAAACACCTACTGCACCTGCTTTACTTGGACGTGGCAATGTGATTCATTGGAAAGGGCATAGGATCTGGAACCAAACCAGCCTGGGTCCCCACCCCAGCTGTACCTTTCACACAAGCTGTGAAGTTAGGCAGGTCATCAAACCTTTCCAACCTGAGTTATCTGTTCTGTCAATCCGGGTAATAATACCTGCCTCGTAGGGTGGTTGTTTTGACTAACAGCATGTAAAACATTTCACCTGAAATAGTGCTCAGTGGATGTGAGCTGCCTGTATTCCTGTTGCCACTGCCACATCAGGCACACCACAAAAGCTGGCATTTTAGGGTTTGATTTACTTCCTTTTCTACCCACATGACTTGGCCTTTGCCTGCACCCTTTCTTTTCCAGTGAAGTAAATCTATAGAAAGCTTATCCCCTGTGATAGAACCAGCCTTTGAATTGTGTTTGGGCAGGGATCTGCTGGAAGCACCCTTTACTTTGAACAAGAAGAAAACTAGGTCCAGAGAGTTAACTCTAAATGACTTTTGACTAACAAGAAAACCCATTCCGTATGTGTAGGTGCGGGTTAATGATCACAGAACTCGTTCATCATATAGCTTATATCAGCAAATTCAAAGTGCTGAAGATTCTAGAGGTGAAGTACACAAACTGCAACTGCCTTTAACAAACGTTTACAAGTGATCTGTGAAAGCCTTAGTGTGAACAGTTGAGTAGCTCACAGAGTCTGTTGCTTCTTCTCAGAAAACATTTAGAGAGGAAATGTCATCAAATGCCAACATTTTTGAGAGAACGATTGTGGAAGCTACGGAAAGGTTTGGAGTGCTGCGTCGTCCCTCTCATCCCTCCACGCAGCGTCTTGCTTTCCCCCAGAGGAAGCAGAAGGCCCTCCTCCTCCGGGCAGGCCACTCATGTGTCTATCCCATTTGTAGCTATGAGGAACACTCTTCCTCTACCAAGGCTGAGTTTAGCCACTTCCTCCAATGAACAACCATCACTTCAAAAGTTACCCTAGGGCAGAAGACTTTTTCGGACCAGCCCGGGGACCTGAGACGCCTAACTTCTGTCTCACCGCCTTCAGAGACCCAACGCTGGAGCTGGTCTTCCCTCATGGACAATGTAAAAGGCAGTTCTAACAATTGCAGTACCAGCTTTCCATAGCGAACTTTTTTCCTTCTGAGTAAGTTACAGATACCAGTGCTTTCTGCAACAGCTTTAAGTGCATTAAGGAGACAACAGAAGAAAAACAGCTCATCAGTGAGGGTATTTCTTTTTCTTCCGTGTAATGACAATAATGCCGGAGACAGAGATGACTGAAGACCAGGAAGAGACGTTGGAGTAGCGCTGCGAGGCAGGTCTGGGAAAAGGATGTAAGGGCACCTGCCTCTCATTCCCGAGCTCCTGAGACTCCCTGTCAGTAGCTGGGGCAGCCAGTCCCTCGCAGGGCAGTCAGTGGGGGGCACCATCGAACCTGTTTCTCAGACGGAGAGTCTGTGAGACGTGATTAGAGCCAGACGCTGCAAGGGTACGAGGCGGTCTCTCAGGACTCCTCAGTCCACATCCCCAAGCCTAACAAAACCCCAGCTCACCTTTCAAAAAAAAAGGCGCGCCCTGTATTTAATAGAACAATGTGAATTAAGGTAAAGTTAAGACAAAGTACGATTTAAGTGTAAAAAACCCTGTAGGTCGTACAGCTCTCTCAAGCGCAGTGTGCCCAGAACCAAACTCGTCACTCAGTAAATATTTATGGCATCTCTACTACGTTCCAGGCAGTGAATAAGGGTGACAGGGCTCTTCCAAGGGAGCTTGATTCTAGCGGGGGAAATGGCCAATGGAAAGGGAACATACCAACAAGATACACTTGACAGGTTTTCTCACTGCCAGTGTTTAGTCTGTTCATTTTCTGATAAAAAGGCCTTCTGTGAGTCCCCAGTTTCTGGAATCCCTTTCCCAAAGTGACTCCCTCTTGCCCAGGATTGGCATGACCTTTGTCTTCACGCTGCAGCATTTCCTGACTGACTACAACACCTCTCCTTGATGTGGGGACAGGTGGACAGAGCAGCCATGGCTGGCTGAGTTCATGAGCAGGGAGTGACTTGGTCTGCATCAGTAGTGGGAATTAAGAGATGTGGGCCACATCTCAGCCTCACGAGCTGCTAGAGAGGACACAGTCCCTTCCATCAGAGGCGGCATAGGCCTGCCCCAGTAAGCTCGGGATACATTGATCCTGCTAGCTGTTGGTGAGGACCTTACCAAGGAGAAGGGTGAGAACCCTCCCTTTCCTTTGGGAGAGGGTCTGGGACAAGGGGAGGAGCTTCTATTTGAGTAAGATGAGAGCCCTTTGTGGAGAAGAACGGATTTCTTTTTGTTTGCCAAGTACCTTAGCCGTCCCAGAGTTGGTGACTCACACGTTTTGTGGAATGAACTGAGGACAAGCAGGGAAAGCCAGTCTGTGGCCCACAGCTGCTTCGCTTTCTGCCAGCCCAGGCTCAAGGCCGCCCACTTCCTAGTCAGGAAGAGATTCCCTATACTTCGATTATTGGAGATCAGACTTCCGCTGAGAATTAAATCATCGAATGAAAATGTAAATGCCTCAAAAATGAAACACAGTGCACATCAGTTGAGATTAGTTGCCTCCCAGGTTCCCTTAATGATATGAATCTTTAATGATCCTCGGGGAGCCAGAGGGGTATTCCAAAAACAGTCAGTTGAAGCAGTGATAGTCAAGTGTGGGTGCCCAGCAGGAGAAAACCGCTGCACACTCTATATGACAGGGGGAAAAAATTAAAGCAGGCTCACTTCTGAAAGTGGGGGTGCAGGGTGAAGGAGGAGAGAGAGCTAAATCCTCATCTTCCATAGTGAACATTAATAGATACTGTCTGGTATTTATAATAATTTACAAAACACCTGAATAGGAATGCTAATAAAAACATGAAAATGAGTACCAGAAGAAATAGCCAAAAAGTTTAAACTAATTGCCAGTAAGAAGGGACTCAGGGATGGTCAAGGAATTAACCGGTTTTCATTATAGGACTTACAGTATTATTTACTTTTAAAGCTATATATACATGTTACTTTGATAAAAGTAAAAATACTTTTCAAAATTTGTAAAAAGAAGACAGCTTACTTTCAGATTCTAGAGCTTAAAAATATTGCTCTTTCCCTTACTTGTACTGTACTCCCTATTTGAAAATCTCCTTTCTCCTAGAAGCTACAATCTGTTTCATTGTGTTGGATGTCAGTTTTCTGTGAGAACATTGTTGTGAAATAGTTGCTTTCCATTATAAACATTTCAGACCTTTTAAGGCCAAAGTGTTATGTGAGTATAACCTTTATATTGTGGTTTTGTCACACTTTTCTCTGTGACCTGTATTTTCCGCAGGTTAAAGTACAAGCTGTTAGCTGACTACTTTGCCCCATTCTAAGGATGTCTAATATCTCAAATATAAATGAAAACAGCTGCTTTTTCATAACATTGGAGTCCCAGACAGCTGTCATGTGTACATTCTGACAATTTCTTTTAATTGGGATGAAAATTAGTTTACTGAATCTGCCAATCTGATTAAGCGTATCATCTAACTTCCGTGAGAGGTAGAGAGGAGGTCATAGAAAAGCCCATTGCGCTAGAATGTAGCCATCCCAACAGGCTTGAACATCCTTCATATGGAAACCCTGTGATGAGCCCCTTCTTCTGTGCAGGAACAGAAGGTCCTAAGGGCCTGTGGTAGCTGCTGCCCCACTGCTGCCATTGCCAGTGCGCCTGAGCGTCCGACAGCACCGGGCTCTTCCCGCCTGCAGAGACATAGGAGGACTGCCCAGTGCCTCCCAAAAGCCTGAAGCACTGCCCTCTCCTCTTCTGCAGCCCTTGGAGGGTTTACTTCAGGGGTGGTTGTCATGGATGGCTTAAAGCTGTCACTACCACTAACTGGTGACTTTGGTCAGGTCATTCTAAAATAAGGTCACAGCTAGATCACAGGCTGCTGGTTAGTAGCCGTAACTTTGGAACTATACCTGGATTCTAGGAGCATCTCCCTGGTTCCACTCTTGCTGCTATTACTCTTTTTAGCTCTTTGGTGAGTTTCTTAGTCTATTTGAACCTCATTTCCTCATCTATAAGTGAGAATAACAGTATTATCTTCTTTATAGCATTGGTGTAAAATTAAATAGAAATTCATAACACCAAGCACTTAGCTGTTATTATTTAATGACTCAATAAATGTTAGTTCTGTCCCCCCTCCTCAACTTCAATATTCTGAGACCCAGTCATTCCCACAATTTTGTGATACAACTCTTTTTTATGAGTATGACCACTTTGAGCCATGGTTCAGCAGAGACTCTAGCTACTAAGGCACCCAGCTCAAATTTAGCCCCCATTAGGTACAGCCAAGAATGTGTGCATCTGTCTGCCCAGCTGTTCATTTGAGCTTTTCCAGGGGTCTGAGGGCCCTTGTCAGAGTGGCAAAGCATCAGTGAGAACATAGGTGTTCCCGTGTAGGAATGACCTAGCATTCCTCTGGAGCTCTCTGCATCTGGGGCTGGATGCGCAGAAGGGTTAAAAGCTGGAGAAACTTTTGTCATAAATTTTCTCTTCAGCAGGACTTCCCAGTGAACATCTGACATTAGCAGAGAGGAAATGCTGATTGGCCTCAGAGTCAGCTGAAGGAGACAGGAGCTGCAGTGGAAGCTGCTGGATTTACTGTTATTAGCAAGGCAAATGGAAAGCCAGCAGGGCAGCCGAGCTCCCAGATAATAGATCTAACAAGAAGGAAAACTCCAGAAAGGAGAACGGCTGGCAGCCATGACTCCTCTGCCACCACTTTTTCCGGCACTTCACCTTTTTGTTTTGTGTGTTTAGCACAGAGAGAAGCGTATTTTAACATCTTGGGTTATAAGCCACAATAGGCCTAACATAAAGCAAGAGATTTAATTTAGCTTCTTATATTGTTGATAGATTCAGAGTTGAACATGGTGAAATGTGCAAAATTATATTAATATAGTGAGAAATAATTGCTATTTATTGAGTACTTATGTGGGAGACTAAGTGCTTTACCTGTATTATTATCTCATTTAATCTGTAAAGAACCTCATGAGTTAAAAATTCTCCTCCCCAATTTGGAGCTTAGAAAACAATGCTTCGAGTTAGCTGGAGCTGGGACTTGAACCCCGCCATTATGTTTAACTAGTCTGCCGGAAGGTATTGAGGCAAGAGCCCAAATGTCTCTGATGGGGCTACCACAGGTCCTGGCAATAAGAAAGGCACTTACTGAGGCTTCTGTCCTGACTTGGAACAGCCCTTGTTGGTACTGTTGTGGTTAGAAGGGAGGTGGCCAGGCAGAGAGGAGCCAAGGTGGTGGGTGGAGCCAGTCTCTGAAGGGTCTGACCACCCGAAGCAGGGAGCAGGGCAGAGAGGTGAGCAGTCAACACCCAAAGACCATGAGGACTGAGGAAGAACTGTAGCTCTTGGCAGCAAAGACCAGGGAAGAGGATAACGCTCAGCATCCAAGGGACAGCAGTACAGAGAGCCGGGTCCTGATGGGGTCAGGCCAAAAGGCAACAGTGAGCTAAAATCCTATTGTAAAAATTACCTCTGGAAAAAAAAATCCCTTAAAAATGCCCATCAGAAGCCAGCATACAGGTTTTTCTCATTAAATCCAACACAGCTAGCTTTTTTCTCTAGCATTAGAACAGATGAAAACTAAAAATAGTATCTTGAAATGCTAAAATCAAACTTGGTACAGAAAGACACTGTAAGAGGAACTTGAAAACAGACACCAAAGCCACCCAATTAATTCAGTTAGTCACTCATCAGACATTTACCACATTCCGTAGTTGCAAAGATGAATAAGGCTCCTGCCTCACACTCAACCGCCCTCTTGGGTTTGAGTCACTGAGAGTCATGGTAAGTGGAATTTTCCAAACTATTTAATTGTTCTCTAGTCATGTCTCCCCTATTACTGTCCCCATCATTCTGACCAAGCGAGTGTAGGTGAATTCACATAAATTAGATGTATAATTTATGCACAAGGAAATCCAGGCTGGTGGGGTAGCATCATGGAGGAGGCATGATTTGCAGAGAGATACACTGAGAACCGAGCAGGGCGCCAGGCCTGGGAGCAGTGTTCTAGGCTGGGTTGGGCAGGGGCAAGGGTAGTTCCTAAGGGAGTCGTGAAGGCCAAGACCAGATTGAAACAAAGGGAGACTTGTATTTGGTGGGCCTGAAACTCAGAAATTCCCTTGCCTTAGAACAGCATGCAGGTGAGAGGAATGTTAAGTGCTGCAACTTTCCCTGTGGTAAGGAGGAGAAGTAGGTCGGTCTAGGAATCTGATGGGGCTGACGTTGCGGTGGGTCAGCAGCAGAAAAGCGAAGGCAGGGAGCTGCAGAGGCCAGGTAAGTTGTAGGGAGTCGGCGTAAAGGAGGACGTGGTTTCGGGGGGGCAGGCAGCGACATGGAGGTAGGAGACATGCAGTCCGTGCGCTGAACGAACAGTGAGGAGGCCAGTTTGGCTGGATTACAGAGGACAGAGATGGACAAGTTTGGGTGGACAGATGGTCGGAAGGGTCGGGTAAGGAGCTGGCCGTGGTGAAGTTGTGAAATGATTTTGAACATAGCCGTGATAACCTTGAGTTTGAATCCACAGCGCACCCTCTGACAGCGGGGTGAAGAATGGATGGCTGCAGGCCAGGAGGTGGGTCGGGAAGCCATCCCTGTGCGCTGGATGGTAAGCGACGCAGGGGAGATTGGTTACGTGGGCAGAATCAGCGGAACTGGGGATTTGACTCAGTGTCAGTGAGGAGGAGGAAAGCTGAGTGAGTGCTCCAAACGTGTGAGTGCCTTGTGCACTACACTGACTTCTCAGAGCCAGAGTCAGTCTTACTCCTCTTTGCATCTGCAGTGCCCACCTCAGGGCAGGGCACGTGGCGGGTTCTGTAAATGCCCGACTGACAACTGAGTTCATTCATCGGGAGCCTCACGGTCTCATCATTGGAAACCCAGTTACAAGGACAAAACTTGTTTGAGAAGGAAAGTTTAAAAAGTTTGTAGCTGATTGTCAGGTAAAATTAGAAGCAAATAAGTACTTGGAGTTTTGTTTGTTCCTTGTCAGCGGTGCTTCCTTGGAGAGTTGGTGGAAGTCCCCAAAAAGGACCCGCACAGTCTTACCCAGGGCTAGAACCCGTTCCACCGCGGCCACTGGCACCCGGCACTTGCTAGGACACTCATCCCTGGTGCCTCACTGAATCTGCTCAGCGGGCCGTCAGGGACACACCGCTTTTCTCATTTTACAGAGAGGAGACGGAGTCTCAGAGAGGCTGGGGTTTGCGAGCCAGTCTCTGGCGTAAGCGGATTTGAATGGAAGTCTTCGATTCCTCAGGACCCTGACAGTCTGATGACCGTAAATGTTTGGCCCGGAGCTCATTCTGCACTGACTCCGGTAGGAGTCGCCATGTTTTTCATAGCTCAGAAAAGGCTGCAGACAAATGAAGTCTCCTTTTTGTTTGTTTCTTTTGTTTTTGTCCTAAGGTGCTTGTGACTAAATTCACTAATTTCACTGGCTGTCAAGGCTGTGTTAGGGAAAATGGGTTTGAACTGCTGTGGTTTTGAGCGCTGGACTGGATGTCAGAAACCTTTGCCATCACGGGAAATTCTGTCACTCTGGATTTACTATCTGGTCCCCGCAGCCGAATTCCTCAGCAGTGTGATTTAGCGCCTGGCTCCCCATCAGCCAGTTTTGGCATTTATTTGAATGCATTACCCCACTGGTTTTCATAAACTATTTTACAATTGTTTAAAATAAATGACTGTTTATTTCCACAAAAACCATCTGTATTTCTTTACAGAGCAACAGATAACTGTGTGTAAAATTTGGTAATGTCACAGTGACTCAAGTTAAGAGAAACAGATTGGATTGAAAAATTGGATGCTAAGGGACAGTGTTAAAGGCTTCTATCCTTTCTAACAAGTGATACCTGGTTTTGAAGAAGGAAAAAATACGATTTTTCACAAGTACCATCAGGCCTCCTTTCTCCAAGGGAAAGAGCACCCGTGGCAGGTTAGTAACTGGATGCGGACTGTGAGCATTCTTCATGGCTGCAAAGTGTCTGTCCCTTTCAGCGCTCTCTGCCAGAGGCGGTGTGGAGGTGGCTCTTGTCCAGTGGCTGCCAGCCCTCTCCAGATCTGGAAGTTTGGGGTCGCCCGTGCCTACATCTCCTTGCTCTGAGGCTGAGCAGTTCCCACTTAGGCTGTGTGTCGCAGCTCAGAGAGCTCCGGGAGGAAGCTCGTTGAGACGGGTTGCGGTGGCGAGAGGAGACGGGCCTGAGTGAAGGAACCGAACTGTTGGAAATGGGGGGCTGGCCCCTGGCAGTGCTAGCCTTCCATGTTCCAGCCAGTGGCCAAAGCAGCAGATGAGTGAGTAGGTCTCCGCTGGCCCCTCACTACCTCCATCCGTCCCCAGGAAGCCCAGTCAGCGTGGGGGCAGTTGGAGTGCGATAGAGGTGGATCTTCACATCCGCTTTGGACAAAGAGGCAGTCAGGGTGGTAGCCAAGCAGACCAGGCTTCCGTTGAGTCACAAAATATTCTCTAAACACAGCTTGTGCTGTGGCCGTCCTAGGAGTGCAGAGATACTAAAATATGCTCTCAGCTTGCGTACAGCCAGTACAGGAGCCAAGCCCATCGGAGAGCTTTTCAGTGCGGGCTGCTCGGAGAAGTCCAGGGGCAGTGGCTCCTGTGTGGAGTTTTGACTCACTGAGTAGGAGACACTGGATCTAGAGAAGTGAAGTCGAGGGAAGATTATTCCAGACAGAGGCAGTGGTGTGAGCAAAGGTGCAGAGGGTTGAAGAGGCATGGTTTGGAGGGTATTTCTGGATTCCTGTGTTATTAGATGGGAGGTAGGAAAGGGAAGGAAATGAGACCGGGGTGCAGGGGAGACCTTGAGGCTCAGCTCCAGCCTCTGCTGGAGAACTAGAAACACCCGCCCACCCCACCACCTCTGAAAGTGCTGCCTGCAGAGCAGAAGCAGCAACCGAGGAATATGACTTACTGAATCCTAGGAACAACTCTAAGAGGTAGGGGCTGTTACCATCCCTCTTTCACAGATGGGGAAGTAAGGCACAGAAAGGTTAAGTAACTTGCCCAGGGTCACACAGCTATTAAATGGTAGAGCTGGGCATTCAGACCCAAGCAGACTGGCTTATAACCATTATACCATCCCAAATGTGTTAGGGTCAGCAGAGGTTGCAGGGCACTCCCTAGACCACACACACACACACACACTCACAATTTTGAGTTCAGGGCAGGGATCAAATCCAGACCTCCCTCCCCTCCGTCTGCAGGGACGGACCCCTGACACACCACCTCTGTTCTCAGCCTGAGTGGGGGCATCAGGACTGCCCTAGAGGGAGGTTGCGTAGGCCAGAGAGAGGCAGTGTGGAGTCACCCTTTGTCTTCCACAGCCTGTCTGGAATCCATGAGGAGGACAGGGCAGGCACAGGTGTCCAGTCTGGGGTGACAGCAGCAGGTGGGCACTCTGGACCTTGGTCCTTAGTCACGGCCTCTGTGTGAACGGAACTCTGAGCACCAGCAGCTGCCTCGCTCCGCTGAGCAGCTCTGCAGTCTCTGTGGTCCAGCCACGGCCTGACTGGACCACAGGAGCCCTGAACAGCCTTGGGTCTGTGCCTTTTAGTTCCTGGCTCCACAGCTGCTTAGATGTCTCCTCGGCCACTGACGAGCCCCCGGAATCCGTGAGGAGCCAGAGACCGTGAGAGAAGGCCCCAGAGGCCCCAGTCCCTCATCCAGTCTAACAGGAGTCACCTCTAAAATTGTTCCACCTCATTTTTTTTATTAGATTTTTAATGACAAAAGTAATGCCCACATGTACCCCCTGTCAAAAATCTAAACAAGATAGAAGTCTGTAAAGTAAAAAGCAAAAGCCTTCCCCTTTGCTATTACCCTGTCCTACACCCAGAGGCAATTCTAGCCAAGAGAGAACTATGAGAACAGTTCGGCTCGTGTGCTGTCAGATTGTGTTGGTGTGTGTGTTCTGCAAATTCGCTCTCACACGTGTAAATGCACATAGAGCTGGGTTTGATTTTATTAAACTGGAACATATTCCATACAGTCTATATATTTTTAAACGTAATAGTATATACAGAAATCCTCCATGCCTTAATAAGTTCACTTATTCTTTAAACAGCTATAGAACATTCCAGTGTATATAATACTGTAATTTATTTAATAGTTTCCTACTGGAGAATATTTAGATTGTGCAATTTTTGATATTAAAACAGTGCTACAGTGAACATCTTTGAACATACGTCATTGTGTGCTTTGGAGTACTGTTTCTCAGGATAGATTCCTTTGTTGGGTCAAGGTTGTTCAATTTTAAATGCCACCTTGTGGAAGTCATTCTATTTAACGATTACTGAGCACCTCCAAAGAGCCGTGCTCTGGGAATGCAGAGTTGGGTTTTTAAAAAAGTCTCTCCAACCCCCACCCTCAAAGATTGCCCTGATTGGAGGGAGTGGGGTAGAACAATGACAAAGAGATGAAATTGCTTCCCATCCAGCCTGCTCAGCGCTCTGACAGAGGCACCGCCCGAGGAAGTCGGGATGAAAGAGCTCTTGATTCTGACAGGGAGTCAGGCAGGGCTGCCGGGAGGAGGGGAGATGCCGAAAGGTGTGCCTTCCCGCGCCTCCCAGGAGCCCGTCTGCAAGGCTGGCTATTCCAGAAGAAGTCCGTTGTAAAGAATTACGATGCCCCTGCATGTTCTCCTCCACAAAGAAGGGAATCTCGGCTGTACGCCCTTTCCTTTCCTCCTCTTGGCACTTTCTGATTGATGATTGGAAATGATGGCAATACATAAACTATTTTTCTTTTTATTTTATGACCTGGTAATAGCAGCAACATATTTCCAGTAAATGTTTTCTATCGCAATAAAAAAGTTGTAACAGGACTAGAAATGGGTATAGTTAAACCCTAAAGAAATCACACTTTCAGAACTGTGGATTGAGGCAGTAACTCTGTAAATCATTGAACGTAGCAAAAGGCCCCCTCCCTGGAAGGCAATCAGGCCAAGCAGCTGGTGTGCACGTTTAGTGCTGGTCAGATAGGTACCCCTGTTAGGGCCAAGGGACCCTCATTTTGACCCCTTCAAGACCATCCACCCCCTTTCTCCCTTCTTTGTAGTCTCCCAACCTACATCTTCACTCCTTTCTGAACTGATAAATCATCTCAGCCTCACAGTTTCTTTTTTTCAGCCCAAAGATTAAGAAGGTTATAAAATCTGGAATACGGCATCATAGTGTGGTGAAGAGTGTGGGCTCTGGAGTCACACACCTTGTCCTGCCCGCACCAGGGCACCGGAGGGAACCCTTCACTTTTCATTTCCTCCTCTGTGACATGGGGATTAGAACAGGGCCTGCCTCCCAGATTTTATAATTTAAAGAGCTAATGCGTGCGTGTAAAGTGCTTTGTGAAGGGCCAGGACAGAACTCGTTGTCAGTCACTGTTGTTTTCAAAAAGGGCAAATTGATGATTTTGTTAAATCTGGCAAATTGATGACTTTGTTAAATAGTAGGATAACAAGCGACAGTTTTCGAGCGTTTCTGATGTCCTAGGCACTGTGTTACGCATGATCTTCACAGTTACTCCAGGAAGGCTTAGGTCACCTAACTTGCTCGTAAAAGAGCCAAGATTTTAATCCACGTCTTTTTCCTCCACAACCCAAGCTGTAACCACCACACGTCCACCTTCTAGGATTAGATACTCGGTGGCAGCAGCGATGGTAGACTTTGAGTAATTCTATCGCACACCAGACGTGGTCTCCTTTGGCTGATAAAGATTTGGAGCGTAATGTTAAAAGCCTGTGCTCTCGAAACTCGAGGACCAGGCCAAAAAAAGGTGGCATTTCCTTTTTCTAATTGGAGGCAGAGCAGCCTGCTCCTTGATCCTTATTTAGGCTTTGTTACCCTTAAGAGGATGAATAGAAGCTGCTGCTTCTGCCTCTCGTGTCCTTAACGTGCTATAAAAATCAGGCCCTTCCCAGCCTTTGTCTCTAATTTCTGATTCTAGCTGACACCTTCATTAATGGTCCAGTGCAAGCTTTCTGTCGACTTGAGGACTACTGTGCAAAAGTGGTTTGCTGTCCTATCAATAATAGTCATAATTTCCCCAATACTCTCATCAGCAGTGAATTGAGTCTTGCAGCAAAGAAATGGAAACCCCAGTGCAATGGTTTTAAAGTGATTTGTCTTGTAGACGGCGTCTTATTTCAGTAAAATCAGGTCAGCGCAGCACTGCTGGGTCAGATGTAAGTCTGATACAAATTAGTTGGAGGAAATTGATCATTTGAACTTTAGGTTATTTTTAGCTACTGTAGCTTTTTAAATACCTCTTTTCTTTGTTTACATTTGTTTTAATAAACTTGAACCAACATTGTCTCAATTTCAGCCAAGCCTTTGGTAGGAGGGAAGACTGCTCTCTCCCCTCCCACGGTAGAGGCCGTCCCCGCACAGCTTTGGGATCTGCTATAGTTTGGCATTGCTTCAACACTCAAGCGCACTCCTCCTCATCCTCTCGCCAGCCCCCTTGCTGGGGTTTGTTTATAGCACAGACCGGCCCCTTGACCAGTCTGTTCTTCATTGCTATTGAAAGTTAATAGGGGCAAAATTGCATTCCCAAACATTTGAACCTGAAGTGGCCAAGGCCGAACTTAGTTGATCTCTGGTGATCGGTTCAATTTAGTTACGATTTTTTGCCATTAGGCTGGGGCTGAATGATGGTGATTTGGTTGAGGCCAAATGTCTGGAGAAAATTGGCTCCCTGATAAGAGTGCTGTTATCAGAGGGGGCTGCCTTCTCATTTACATTTAGATGAGTATTGATTATTTATTTACTCAGAGAAGTGAGATTCGTTTCCAATCTTATCTTTCTCGTCTCTGCTTGTCAGCAGAAAGAGAGATAGAGCTCCTGACATCAGCCCGAGATAACAGCACTTTGTAGTGCAGATAAAAGTTGGAATGGGCCTTTTTCTAGTCTTGACTGAAAGGATAAGTTTTAAAAATTAGAACTGATGGGTCATGCTTTCAAAACCTTTCCTGAAGGTTTTGCAGTTTAACTAGGCAGGAGAATTGGTTTATTGGAACAGCCTTGGTCTTTCTTCTTTTGTAATAGGAATTGTATTTAATTCTATTATATTCAGCTGTTTCACTGAGAGCAAATTGTGCATTGGCTCAGAATAGGCTAAAGTGCGACCTTATTGTCACATCAGCTTGTTCCTTTTTTATTATTTAAATTCCAAATGATCCATTCCAAGCCTCAGAGGGGGTATAAACTACAGTGGTTATCACATGAATATAATTCCCGTGCTTACTTATATTAAGATCGAGCAGAAAATGATTATAGTCGTCCCTAGAGGAAGAGCTATAAGCGATGGGACTGACGCTAAATGCAGACGTTTTAGAATAGCTGGTGCTGGGTCTGAGCTCTCCTGTCGACAGCGTCAGCTTGTCAGCGATCCGTTGGCTCGGAGAGGAAATCAGATTCGGCCAGCCCCTGCCATAGAGCAGACGAGGCTTGGCACAGCTTACCTTGAACGGGCCTCCCTGCCACCAGTCTGTCTTCCAGCCCGTTGTCAATGGGCCACCAGAAGAGTCTTCTGAAAATATAAAGCTGATTATGGCACCCCCTGCCCTGCTAGCATTGGTTGCTCATAAGAGAGAATCCAAACCAACAGCCTCGGTCAAGTACCCCAGCTGCAGCTTCCCCTCAAACCCCCACCAAGCCTAAGCCTTTCCGCACTGAATTTCCCTTGGTCCGGGGGTGGGGAGGGGTTTCAGTACCTCCTTGCCTTTGCATATGCTGTTTCCTCCAGGAATGCACTAATTTCTTCTTCCCCTGGCTGCAAGTCTTCCGCCAAGACTAGGTTAAGATGTTTCTACCTCAAGAAAGGGGAAGTTCATTGTCCTCTCCTCTGTGTTCCCACAGCACCTTGTCCTGACCCAGGAAAGAGCACTATTTGGGTCTTTGATAATTTATCTGTTCGTGCGTATCTTGCCACATCCCCAGCCTGCTTAATGGCAGGAATCTTTCATGATTATTTGTCTGTGTCTGGGACATTATTGATGCTCAGAAAAGTTTAACCAGATGCATGGATGGCATTATAACATCACATATCCTTGGATACCTGTGCTGCCATGGCTTGTTCTGTAGGTTTTGGCATTTACTCACCATTTTTAGACTAGATTTGTAGGACCTGAGAGACTAGGGAACTTGAGCAACCCTGGCTGCTGAACAAGTCTCTAATCTGAAATGCTGCCCATGGCTTCAGAGCAAGCTGGTTTAAACAGATACGCTCCCTCTCCCACCCCACACGCCTGCCTTGGACACGTGTGAGAAAGGATCTCTGCTTTGGTGCCAGCATTCCCTGCCACCTTGTCTCTTCCCAAAATGGGGCTGTTAGTCTGCCATGACTTTTGGGCGAGGGATCTGCCTGCACCTCACTGCAGTGGTTTCTGTCCCAGCCGGCATTTACGGTGATAGCAGCCGTCCGTCACTGAGCCCTTTGCTAAGGGAGTCGAGAGTTGTCTCAAGCCTCACAACAGCCTTCTGAGGGGAGTTCTGTTGTCCTCGTTTTACGGATGAGAAAATACACAAGAGTACGCAACTTCCCCAGAATGCATTGTTACTCCCTAAGAGGGTACAGACAGACACCAGGAGTTTGTGCTCACAACCAGCCTTGCCTTTTACTTGCTCATACTTAACCTTTTTCTGGCTACTTTCAGTTAAAGCAGCTCTTGAAGCTGCTGCGTGGAAAATAGCTGACATGAGTGCATGGCTGTGACAGCGTTCAGCTCTGACTCTACCACTGCTCCCGGGACAGGTGGTCCTCAGACTCGTGCTGATGCTCAGCAGTAATAACGATAGGTTAATTCGTGTGTACCCCACTTCAATCCAAAAAACATTGGGAAGACGTACATCACTGTGGTAGGATAAAAAATGCATGAATTGAAAACTGCATGAAAGGAAATGGAAATTAAAGACTCAGAGAATTAAATGACACAGAACGTGTGTCCAGTCATCACGGTCGGGTCACACATTTAGTGCTGAACTTCCCTGTGGGCAAAGGAGAAAGGGACACAGTATCAGTTAGTTACAAGATTTATGTTCAACTGCCTAAAGATACAGAAGAGCAAGCCCGTTGCTACGAGGAAGTACCGTTTTTCCTGTGACCGAGGTCTGAAGGCAGTGTCTCCTGTGGGTCTTGAGAAGTAAGACTCAGAGTGATGGTGGTGATGGTGTGGCTCCTCTCCCTTTGCACTCCCGCACCTGCGTCCCAGTGGGTCTGACCTCTCAGCTGGCTCTCCGCCGTGAAGGAGCCGTATGCTGAGGCCGTGTCTGCCCAGTCAAGGACTGGAGGGATGGAGGGAGCTGGACCAGCACGTATGCTTCCACCACACAGCAGATGCCACAGATTTTCCGTGAAACTCATGTGCTGAAACGTTTGCCTCAGGTTTACAGAATCCCATAAAAAGCCTGCCCAGAGTGCCCAGAGCAGTATTTTGTCCCTAGCCCATTTGGTGGCATGGTTTTACTGCAGTAAACACATCATTGGAGTGCCCAAACAGATTTTCTTGTCACTGCAGAGTAAGTGCTTCCAGAATCTTCCTTTTGTGTTTCCCTCTGCTGTGAAGCAGAGGACTTGGGGCCTCATGCGCAGCTGGGACATTTTAAAGCCTCTTTCCAGAGGGTGGATGTTGCCTTGAGAACTATGTCCTGTTCAGTGTGAAAGCGCCTTTTATATTTTATGTAATCTTTTTTTTTTTGGCAGAAGTATATGAATAAAAACTGACTTCACAGCTTGTCTTTTTAAAATGGTTTTGGCCGCTATTTTCTTTTCTTTCCTCCCATGTCAGCTGCCTCAAAATTAAACAAGCATTTGATAGAGAGTAGGTCTGGGTTGTCACTATCTGGATCATCATTAACAGACATTTATTGAGCACCTGTTATGAACGAGGCGCCGCGGCTCACGTGTCGTGTGGAGAGTGCAGACCTGGGCAGCCTGGCTGTGATCCTAGTGCCACCACCTCCTGGGAGCCGCTGAGCGAGTTACTTAGACTCCAAGTCACAGTTTCTCCCTCTGGAAGGTGGAAGCCATACTCTCTAACCCTCGGTGACAGTAAACGAGGCGATCTCTGAAAGGCCTAGCGCGGTACTCGGCACGGAGGGGACCCTGTTATGGTGCGTGATCTCTTAGTGTCGTCACAGTCTGGTGACTGAGCAGTGGTGAGTCTTCACACTTAAAGAACACTATTGATGTATCAGACGCTGTTCTACCTTCTTTACAACTGTTAGCTCACTGAACCCTCAGCCAGGACTAGACCGAGGCAATCTGGCCCCCAGTTCATGCCCACCTTTCACCATCACACTACGTTGCTTCTCATCTATACCCCGCCTCTCATTATACAGAAGGGCATGAAGTTACCAAATCTGGCTTTTTCAGGGGAAAATGTGTGAAATAGTCTTTCTGTGTGAGATAAGTTATCCAGTGTTGGGGCGAGAATTAAGAGAGAAATTGATATTTGGAATGGAGTTTTCCTCTTGAGTTTAGATCTCAAGTCTCATCTACAGCTTAACTAGACCCAACCTTCCCCCAAGTCAGGATCCACCAGTTTTTTGCTAAGTTCAGAAGCGGGCTTCCAAGTTGTTCTTTAGCTTTCATGGAAGAGCAGGGAGTACGCAGAGCAGATGGCACTCAAATTTTCAGTTACTGACAAAACTAGGCAGACATAGGAATATTCTTAAGGAAAGATGGGGCTAGAGTCTTCCTGGACGGATAGAAAGATAGGATGAGTCTGTCTTTGTAAGGACCTGGGAGACAGCCATAGCATGGGGTATTTAGTATGTGTGGACTTCATTGAAATAAATTATTTCAGGTCATTTTCGTTTTGAACTTAAAGAAACAAGAATTTAAGTGATTCAGAACCCAAATGAATCCACAAATCTATAAAAATCTATACTTATGCTATAAACGTTGGCCTCTTTATAATTGGCCAGTAATTTATAGTTTGCAAGAGGAAGAAAGGTCCAAAACACACAGGTTTTAGAACTAAAGGTCTTCGGGTTTCATTTTCCTGTTTCTCCTTCCTGCCTTTGTTATCTTGAGCAAGTTGTTTCACCCTGCCAACCTTCAGGGCCCCACTCTGGCACATGAGGATGATAATGCCTACCTCCTAGAGCTGCGGCAAGGCTTCAGTAAGGTAGCCTATGCAGAGTGCCTCGCATATCAAGGCCATTCAAGAAATGGGAGTCATAATCATCCTAGGCAGCAAGGAGAAAGCCCTAAAACTACTTTCTGGAAACAAACTATTTTAATAGAGATATCTGCAAGACCCCAGAAACAAGAAAGTAAATGTTGAACGATGGCATTTATGGCTTGGAGAGTGGTGCAGGGCCTTGTGTTTAGGGGTATGAGACCCTTCGTAGTACTCCCTGCCTCCCCTGGTTTCCCTCGTCCATGTTCCCCAGGCACAGCCGCAGTGACTGGAAGGAGAAAGTGTGGACGGAGGGTCAGCCGGAAGTGAACCCAAACGCAGCCATGTGTTGGCTCCCCGCGAGCAGGACGGGCGTGGCTTGCTTACCATCCAGCGGTCAGGCAGGCAGCCCCAGGAGCCCGACGCCCTGTACACGGCACTCAGAGTCACAGTAAACATGCCAGGTTGCAGGGTTACTTAAGATGAAAATATCGATCTACATAAACAGATAAGTTTGAGTCTAGTTTTGATTACATTTTGCATGTGAAAGACCCATTGGAGATGCTACGATGTGTGACAATTATAGTATCCTCAGAAAAAGGGCTTGTAAGTGTATATGATTTTTTTAATTATAAAAGTAGCCTTTATTTATTATAGGAAATGTGAAAAATACAGAACAACACTAAAGAAAAATAAAAGCACTTCTTTTCCCAGTATTCAGTATGACCACTATTCACCTCTTTAAAATACCCTTTCAGTGTTTCCCCATGACTTCCGTAGGTTTTTCACAATTGCAGTCATCCTGCACATACTGTGTTATAATTATCTGTTTTAATAAAATAGCATATTATAAATGTTTTATAAAATTAAATATTTTTGTAACATTACTCTTAATATCTTCAGGGTATTTCACAATATTTTGTTGGGCCAAGTATTTCAGAATGTTTTATTAGATCTAGGGTATTCCCAACTTTTGGCTGTCATGAAAGAATGATTTCTGGTAGCTCAGCTTGTGCCAAGGTACCACCGTGAGTCCACAGACGTGGGTGGCAGTGCCTTACACACTGTGTTGCTGGGAGTTATTGGGGTGGGGCAGTCAGAGGTCATTTAACAGACCAGTGTCATAGAAAGCATCTCTCCAGGTTCAGGGGTGACTCCCTTCCCTGCAGCGGGCTGAGGATGCCCACACCTGTGACAGGTAGGTGTTAGGGAGGGGGAAAGGAGAGGGTGCTTAGGAACCAGGTAAGTTTTCTTAAAATTCGCCTGGGCATGGTTTTCCTGTGATTACGACCACTAGTGAATGTAAAGGCATGCAGTGATCAGCAGCAAACATGCCTCATAATTGACAAATGTCACTGACAGGTGACAGGGAGCAGGTAGCAGAGACCAAGAATTACCTGTATTTTCATACCTTTATTTGCTCAATATTTTTAAATTAAATTTAACTATGGATAATGTTGAAATGCAATACCTTCTTAATGTGAATACAGCATACGGGGCGGGGGGACACCCAAAAAACTAGTTTATTTATAAAAAATTGTGTATTTATTCTTAATGTTTAAACTTCAGTCACCTTCAAAATACTTTCCATTTGATGCAATATACCTATTGAGATATTTTTTCCACTGCTCAAAACAGTTTTTTGAACTTGTCAATTTTGATGCCTTTTAGTGCTTCTGCCATTTTTTATTTCACCTCTTCCACAGTGGCAAAATGTTTCCCTTTGAGGACTTGTTTCATCCAGGGAAACCTAAAAAGTTACTCAGGGCAAGATTGGGTGGGGCACAGGAGTCATGCCATTTTGGCCATGCCGGTCAAAAACTGCTGAACTCTCCACGTAGTGTGGGCAGGTACGCTCGTAAATCACCCATCATGAAATGGGCAAATGCGTTGAAAGAATCTTCAAAAAAAAAATTCACTGAAGCCAAATGTAGCCTCTCACAACAACGCCAGCTGGTACACTGATACAGATGGGTTCCTAGAACACTCACCTACTGGGGGAAGCCTGTACTACAAGGGGCCCACCCTCCAGAAGATAGTTCCAGTTTTGGGGGGGGCAATCCCACCTCATATGAGAGTTTTTAAGAATTGTGTAGACTTCTGAGCATGTACTTGCTTAAATACATGGTTATATGTGTTTTGAGCATTGTTTACTTATTAAAGATTTAAAAGCTGTAAGTATCAGAAAAAAGAACAGAATGTATGTATGAACTCTGAGAACTGGCAGAAGTGCTAATGAAATACCAATTAAATTAGAGAAAAGATCAAATATACCGTGAAACCACAATGCCACAGGTGAACACAAAATATGAGAGAGGAGAATGCAGTGAGGTGAGCGAAATGCCTCCAGCTGATGGAGGAGAAGTACTGGTGGGTGACGTTGACGGCAGCTGAAGGACATATCTAAAAATAGGTGTTCTGCCTGGGAGGCCCCTGACACTTCCCTCGGGTCTCTCTCACCTCTTGCTCTGTCTGACCAAACGCGCCTTTCATAGTCAAAGCAGTGAGACAGTTGCTTAGCCTCTGCTCTTCCCAGTAACCACGACGGGAGTGGTCTTTTGAATCTGGTCGTTGGACCCGCTAGGCGTTATCTGAGAAGAGCAAGGTTGTCACTTGGCTTGACAAAGAAATACGTGAATGAATGTACAGAATGTCCCAGTGTTTTATTAAGTTCTGCCAGAACCTCCTGTGTGACAGGATAGCTAATACGCCTCGTTTCCAGGATTGTTAAACCTTTGTCTTTCTGTTTTCATAAATGTTTCAAAAACTCATGAATGAGCACCCGCTCCCCTTCTATTGCTGTAACCCAGAAACCTGAGATTTATTTTTTTAACCTCACATGATTTTTAAAAACTTTTTTGAACTTTTGGTCTGTCATTATATTAGAGTTATAAACATATCTTATTCCTACTTATAATTGATTATTCATTATTATATAATGATTATTAGTAAGTGCTTCTGTAGGAACCCATATTTACTAAGTATTTTTCTTTACTTAGAGTACTTATTTCCTTATACTTAGAATATAGTATGTCTGCTGTTCACAATAATCCTTCAAGGTTGTAAGTATTCCTTCCTAGGAAACTGCCTCAGAAAAGGGTAGGTTACTTGCTCGTAGCTGAGAAACCGTCTAGCCACATTGTGATCCCAGGCCAGTCTGACTCAAAACCTCGCTCACCGTGTTTGGGGGAGAACTGAATGAAAATAGACCCGGTGACACTGTAGAGCAAACAGCTGTGAGACCGGTGGGGAAAATACCCAGGCTCTTCCATTTCAGAAAGCTGGACCCACAAGACAGACTTCAGCATGTTCCCAGTGCTTTAACAGCTTTTTGCCAGCGTCTGGTGTTTTTTTCAATGTTAAATTCACTGTTTCAGCCTTCCTCCCCTCCTCCCACCCCTTTGGTCTTCCAGGCCCTCAGTACCGCCTGGAGAAGCAGACTGAGCCCAATGTCGCCGTGGACTTGGAGAGCACCTTGGAGAGCCAGAGCGTGTGGGAGTTCTGCCTGGTCCGCGAAAACAGTACGTCGTCGGCCTCCGCCTCCAGGCCTGTTTTGTCTGTTGCTGTCATGCTTAGAAGTCACGTGTTTGGGGACACTGGTCTGGCTTCTCTAGGCAGATTTCAGGTGACTGCTTTCCAAGGCAGACCTCAGCCTTGCTGCCAAAAGTGTATTCCGAAGTGAAATGATTGATTTCATGCTTTTTGGTAGAGTCTGCATCCTGTTTAGCTCTTTGTGATTAATATTTTTTCTGTTAAACTCTGTCTTCCTAAGTTAGGGTCAGTCCTGGAAGCAGCTTAGAAACAGGAGGCCTTTTCTGAGGCAAAGGCTGTTTTGTGCATAAGGCGACTGGTCCTGTCAGCATTGCTGTTCAGACAGCAGGTGTTAGAAAATCCTCGTTTGTGCACTCTTAGCAGGAGGCAGCGCGGGGGCTCCTCGTGCTCTGCTGTAAGCCTCGTCACAGCTTCAGTTCGTTTCTCTTCATTCTCCCTTCAGCGTTCCCGAGTTGTGAATCTTTGCCACTGCCTTCCTCTGTACTCCCGTTAACTCAAGGAGCAGGTGACATGTGAAAACTGAGACTGTGATGGCCAGCCCTCCATGGTCACCCTACTTCAGGGCTTTTCCACAGGCCTTTTCTTCTCCCCCACCCCAGCCAGCTGTCATCATTTCGTCTCAGTTTAAACGTCCCATTTTCAAAGAGGCCATCGGTGATCTCCCAGCCGCCCCCCGCCTGCTCCTGATCCATCCCTCATTTGTTTCCCCCATTATATTTCATCATAGAGCATGCTACTTTTCATTCATTGCATGTATTTCTGTCTGTGATTATATATTTTTCCCAATGATCATTTGATGTCTATTTCTCCCATGAGATTTTCAGGTCTCTGAGATTATCCCTGATCCGTACCAAGTGGCCCTTCATTAATTCAACCAATATTTAATCCTCACCCCTAATGTACTGTTGGAGCTTAGTAAATATACAGGGTGAGGCAAAAGAAGGTTTACACTTGTGAGCACATGAAACACAGAGTTTATTCTTATATTATTATTTATTTATGATTGTATTATTTTCCATACGAACCACTGTAAACCTACTTTTGCCCCAACCTGCAGATTGAATGAGTAGATGAATAGCAGTTTTTCTGTCCTGCCACGGACTCTCTAAGCAAGACCAGGCCGTTGCTCTTTGACCAGGGCTCCTGACAGCCTTGTCTAGGGAGGCACATGCAGGACTCACCAGGCAGGTCAAAAAGTGCTCTTCACATTTATAGCAAATTCTGACAAGCAGAAGGTCGGTGTCCCCACAGTCTGTATAAGTATCTTGTATAAATACATAAAGAAATAAAAACCATTTGGGTTCTCAAATGGTCCAAAAAATTCAAATAAGTAGTAAACATTTGTAAAAATGTTCATCCCTATCAACAATCTGAGATACAAACATTTTAAAACAACCTATCAAACAAACCAGGTATTTCCAAATGAGTCCTCATTGCCGGGGACAGGGAAATGGGTTATATTCATATACTGGTGACTATAGTGTGAGTTAACTTAATGTATCTGGAAGTATCAAGAGACCTGAAAATGTTTACCCAACATTTCTGCATTTGGAAATCTATCTTAAGGAGAAAAGACTTAAAATGCAATAAAAATTTGTGTGTAATGATAGGTGTTAGATGTTTATGTTTACGAGAGCACATAATGTCTATATAATATCCCCATATGGGAAAATTATGCAGGACATCACCTTTTGTAAAGGCAGACTAAATAATTTGAACAGATTTTCCCACTGAAAGTAACAAAGCTGATTAAACTCTACAAATCATAGAAAATTAGTAATAGTTGATATCTGGAAGGAGATTGAACTAAAAGAGGTAAGATCAACACCTAGGACAAATTTTGCCCTGACAGCATTTGAATTGGAAGGCTGCAGTGTTTAAAGAAGATTTACATCCTTTAAATTTATAGATTACATAAGAAGAAAAGCCAAAAAGTAACAAGTTAAGCATTTAGCTTAAGAAATTAGAAAACAGAAAAAGAAAAGTAAAGAGAATAAAAGGAAGGAAGCAATGAAGGTAAGAGCAAGAATTAAGAAAACAGAAAATTTAAGGACGTCGGAACCAAACATTGGTTCTTTGAAAAGCATGACAAACTTGCTAAACCTCTGAGGAAGTGGATCAAAACCGTGGAAGACAAACAAATAATGGAAAAACAAACAGTAACAGGAATAAGAGAGGTACACTACAGATCCTGCAGTCAGTAAATAGATAACACAAGGTTATTTTTAAACAGTCTGTACCCAGAATTGTGAAAACATAGATGAAAAAGAAAAAAAAAAAAAAACTTAAAATTGACACAAGAAGAAATAGAAAACTTGAATATTCCCATAACTACCTTGAAAAATTGAGTTGTGATTAAAATCCTTACCACAAAGAAACTTAGTCCCGGACCATTTCAGTGGCGAGTTCTCCCAAGCGCTTGCGGAGGAAACCGCTCCAGTCTTACATTAGCTGCTCCCACGGGCACAGCACGAGGCCGCGTGCTCCCGTTCATTCGAAGCGGGTGGTCCGTCGTCTTCCTCCCAGACCCCGACAGAGACCCTGCACGTCAGAAAACTTTCAGGCCAGTCTTAAGTCAATACAGCTGTCCTACGCTAAATATAAACAAACTGGATTCAGCATTGTGTTAAAGAAGTAACATTCCCAGGTGGCTTTTATTCTAGGACTACTAGGTTATTTAGCAATACAAAATCCCAGTCAGTGTAATTTGTCACGGTAACAGACTAGCAGGAGAACGCTCTTCAGTCATTCTGAGCTGTGTTTACTGGAAGCTTTCATTACAAGAGAAATAACTTTGATGTAATATTAAGAAGGAAAGTTGTCAAAGATACAGAAATAACACAGCTAGGCTAATCTCAACTATGTAATATCAAAACAAACAAACCAAGAAAAATAAAGAAGAAAAATTGGAAGGAAAATGCCAAAATGTTAATAGTGGTTGTCTCTGGTCAACAAGATTCTGGGTAATTCATTTCCTATCCTCTTTAGTCTTTACTTGTATTCTCCACAGTTTCTAAAACGAGCACGCTTGACTATCTAAGAAGAAAAAGTCAGCACGCAATACGGGCAGGTTCACACCGACACAGATCACAGACTGTGAGCACCTCTTAGTTTCGTGATCCTTGTGACTGACGCGTGACTCACACCCACGGAAGAATTGTAACAATACACCTCTGTGTAGCTTTGCTTATCTGATCTTTTTTACCTGATATAAATGGGTAATACCCTCCCTCCCTGTCATTCTCTTTCATTCTTTAAAGAATTTAAACATACTAGGAGAACTAATTCACAAAATAGGAACTCTTTTATGGAGTCTGTTTCAGAATGTTGATTCCTTGTTATATAAATAAGAAAAATTTGTTATTAGCATCTTGGTAAATGTTTTGGATATGTAACACTTATTCACATAAAATAATTTTTTAGATAACGAAGTGCAACTATAGTGAAAACTTAGCCTCTCTTCTCTCTCCTAATTCCCCTCCCAGAGACAACAGTTGTTCCCAGTTTCATTGGTATCTTTCCAGGGATCATCTGTACATATACAGACAGATTCTGTATATGTATGTGAATATGCCCACACAAATACACACACACATATACAGCCAGCCCTCTGGATCCATAGGTTTAGTTAGCATCAGCAGATTTAACCAACCATGGATGGAAATATTCAGGAAAAAAATGTTATGTTATTGCTGAGGTTTACTAAGTACTTAGGTCTACAGTGATTGCACCCTAAACAGTGTAGTATAACAGCTATTTGCACAGAATTTACATTGTGTTAAGTGTTGGAAGTAATCTGGAGATGATTTAAAGTATATGGGAAGGATGCATGAAGGTGATATGCAATATACCATGCCATTTTATGTAAAGGACTTGAGCATGCATGAATGTTGGTACCTACGGGGGGGTTCTGGGACCGATCCCATGCAGATGCCAAGAGGCAGCAGGACCGTACACACACACATTTGTATTCTCTCCCTTTTGAAAAACAAATGACAGCCAACTATCATCTGTGCTCTGCATTTTTCTTTTATCATTTTGACAAATGTTGTAGAGATCATTTCACAGTAATCCACATAATATTTTACCTAAAAATTTACCTCTTTTTAACTGTTGCACAGTATTCACAGTACACTGCGACTCTAAATTAGTGTTTCTGTTTGTGTCTTTGTTTTAAGATGAGGTCGAACTTTCTTGTACTAGGAAAGGGAAGCTGTGAGGATTGGTGGATAAAGCTTTGAAATCTGGGCTCTTGTCCTCACTACACTTCTAAGCATGAGCACAGTCCCAGGGAACCTGTGTGACAGCTGTGAGCCTCACATTCCCTTCTTAAAGGGTCTGCAAGAGCTTCCAGTCCTTACACTCTGAGTCAGAGTCATCCTGTCAGTGAAGGAAGACGTTCCCAGTGTTTGCAAAGGCCACGAGGCACTCATTGCTTTCGAATCAATAGAATACTGTAACTAGTTTTTGTAAAATGTAAGTGAATTTTACTTTATTTTTATTTATTTATTTTTAGAGAGAGGGGAAGGGAAGGAGAAAGAGAGGGAGAGAAACAGCAATGTATGGTTGCCTCTCACATGGCCCTCACTGGGGACCTGGCCTGCAACCCAGGCATGTGCCCCGACTGGGAATCGAACCGGGACCCTTTGATTCCCAGTCCGCGCTCAATCCACTGAGCTACACCAGCCAGGGCTGTAAGTGAATTTTAAAAACAGTTGGTTCTTTCTATAGAAAAGGTTTTTTTTTTATTTTTTTAAATTGTAAGTAGAAATTCCAATCAAGAACCAAGTATTATTTTCAAGTAGCTACCTATGAAAAAGTTGGATTGAGATTTTTTAAGTATTTCGAAAACAATTTTTTAAACTTCTTTTGGTATATTTGATCAGGACAGGTTTACTATCCTTAAAGCCATTTTTTTTTTAATTTTTTATTCATTGATTGATTTTAGAAAAAGAGGAAGGAGGGGAGACAGACATCAGTTTGTTGTTTCACTTATTTATGTACTCATTGGTTGATTCTTGTATGTGTCCTGACCAGGGATTGAACCTGGAACCTTGGCATATGGGGACAGTGCTTTAACGAACTGAGCTACCTTGCCAGGGCCTTACAGCCATTTGAAGAATGAACTAAATTATGATCATCTGTTATGCAGTGTTTAAGAAAATATGCTATCAAGCCAAGCTACCTTGGTTCACATTCTGCCCCTGACACTTACGAGGCTGTGTGACCTTGGACAATTTAGCTTCTCTGGGGTAGTTTATCTTCCCTCATAAGATTTATGGGAGGAGGATTTCAATAATCATAAAGTTCTTAGAAAGGCGCCTGGCACATAATAAACACTCAATAAATGTTAACCATAATTAACAAGTAATGAAAGAGCAGCATTCCGTGACTGACAGGGCCACACTTACAGACGTCTAGAATCCCAGGGCTGTCAGGGCCCTGGTCCGGTCGGGGGGCGGGGTGGGTAATGAGGGGAGGGAGAACTCGTGGGGAGTGGGGCAAGGCTGTCAGTCTGGGTCACAGGCCCAGAGAACTTAGAAGCAGTGAACTTTCGAGCACAGGTGTTTGATGTTCTAGAAGAGATGTGTACCTTATAAGTAGAACCATTTGATTGAGAAGACTGCCGTAAGGGTGGATATTGTCTTTCAGTTTTTCTTCTGAGAAACTGTGGGACCTAACTTTATACCCACAACATCAAAAGATTTTTAAAAATTATTTTTTCAGGCCTTCTATTGTAAGGCATTGTACCAGACATTTTGAAAATGGGCTCTCTTATAATTTTCACAACCACCCTATAAGATATTTTATCTGTGGAGAGAGGTTGTGACTTGCTCAAAGTCGGCTCGCCAGTAAATGATAGAAACAATTCTAAGTCAGCTGTCTGATCCCAAAGGCCACCCTGAGATTGTTGATAAAACAACCTAAATTTTTAGTCCTAAGGATAGCAATGACAATTGGCTTTCTGAGAGAAGAAGCTTGCAAGGGAAGCTGATATGACAAGGGTTTCCGCCTAGGGACTGAGAGTTAACATTTGTGCTTGGATCCTGGCCTAAATAAGAAAATGACAAGCCAAAGTCCTTGAGCTTTCCAGTTTGGATTCTTGTCTGATAATCTGCTACACCCTTCAGCCAGCTGTCTGCTACAAGCTGGAATCAGACCAGAAGGAAGCATGAGTGCATTTCGGGGAGGATGTAACGTGAGAAGACTGCCGTTCTTGTCCAAGCGTCGTGTAAATCTCGGCACCAAACTGAGCCTCAGTGCCCTCTTCTGCCAAATGTTGCCAGTGACCTCTTCTCTTGCCCACTGACTCTAGGTGGGTAACCCATCCAGGTCCTTAGAAGAAAGATGCAGCATGAACCAGTTTCTTCTTCCCACAGCTTTAAGAGAGACACTGGGGATTTCCCATCGTCGGGGCCAAAATAGGCCCAGTGTACTACACTGGTTTTATGGAGTACCGGCAGAATGTCAGACACAGCGTCTTTCCTGTTCCATCACTCGGGAACCCGGCCACACAGGGAGCCAGCACGGTGGCTAAAGGCAGACCGAGGGGGCGCCACTGCAGCCTCTGACGGCGAGCAAATCTTGTCACCTCTGAGCCGCACTGGTTTCCAGTGTACATGGAGGTGGTCGAATCTATTTCACAAGATTTTTTAGGTCTAAATAAGATACAAATGCTCTCCTTGTAACAACCTCTTAAGCCAGTGTGGGCATCATCCGTATTTTATAGAAGACTTTGAGATTGACAGGGGTGATTTGCTCGTCATCCCATGAATGATAACTGGGGGCCTGGAAAACCATGTCTGTGGTTTAACCACGTTTGTGTCCATTATTACAACACGTCTGTGGTTTAACCGCGTTTGTGTCCAGTATTAAGTCTAGTGAAACAACTGAATCTAATCATTTTATTTCTCAAATAGAAGTTGCTATAGTAAGAGGCTTCATTTCATTAGACATCAGTTGACCCTTCTTTGATCTCCCTTCCTTTTCAAGGAGACCTTCCATTGTTTCCCTATCTTATTGAAATTCTTAATTTCCTTAATTTATATAGAGGAAAGGCCTCAACTCTAGGTGCACAGTCCCCTAGGTAAGTGGACTATGGCAAGGGAGAGTATCTCTGGGTCTCAGCCTGTGAGAGTCCTCTGTCACCTCCTTGAGTTTCTCCTTGAAGACCCAGGAGAGGAGGCATTTCCTAAAAGCCTCCCCCGATCATCCGGCTGCCATTCGCTGGGCTCAGGCAGTGTCCCTCTCTGCCCTCTCTGCTCACGGGTTCCACTGCATGGAGTCGCCCGTCCCGCACTGGACGGTCCCACCCCGCCTTTCCACCCCCTCATTCCCGGAACGGAGTGAGCCTCCTGAGCCCCTGGCATGACCAGACTTCTCACTAGGGCTCCATAGGACAAGTAGGATGGCTTTTAAAGAGAACTTGGGGTTGGGTGAGCATCTTTGTCTCTAGGGGCGTCTTCTTGGTGGTCCTTGGGCTTCACCACCACCAGGACTACTAAGTAAAAAATGAAGGGTGGGGAGGAAAAGCACCCTGAGACAGTGAATGACTGCTTTCTCCTGGTGTGTGTCCAGCTCCTCTTCGTGATGCTTATTCATCATGAGCAGGTCCCTCCTCTGCCGTGTGCTCTGTGCCAGCCCTGGAGACTCCCTGGTGGTTCCATTTGGCTTCCAGAGGCTTTGGCTTCTTCAGTTACAAATTACTGATCTCTCCAGTTTCTATCATGTGACTTAAATAGTGGGGGGGCAGGGGGTAGGGATTAAAACCTCTTTTATTATACCACAACAGCAGTCCTCAAATGCAAAAGAAAATGTGATTGTGCAAATAAACCCTACATAGAAATGGAAATGACTTGGGGCGATCTGGGCTTATTTCAGGTTGAGCTTCTGCTGAAAGCCAGCTGCTACCTTACAGAGTCTGGCTTTGGTGAGAGAAATGTGTTCACTGTAAGGAACTGTATATGTGGTTATGGGGTTTTTCAGGTAGATGTTGGATACTAGCGCCCTGCTCACCACATGCTAATAGAGTTTAAAGGAAACAGAAATTTTATCCCCTCTGTAAGGATACCTGTGCGTCTCTGCCTCCTGCCATCTGGCTATTGTGGGACGGTTGGCAGTGTGTCACGCGGGGAAAGGCAAGATGTTTGGGGCCGCTGTGTGATCTCGAGCAGGTTCTTCTCTGTGAGCTTCATTTCCCATCCTGTAAAACGTGATGGTAATCCCTACCCTGTAGGGTGTTATGCAGATTACATGAGATTGTGTACATTAAAAGCGTGTAGGTGAGTGTGGTGCACCGTGCAGGTATTGGTCATTCCTAGTGTCTGTCTGCGTGCCTGAGACACCGCAGCTAGTCTGAGCCTGTGTGTGCTGGCCTCTCCCTCCCTGTTATTCCCGTTTTCCCTCTTGCCTCTTAGAGGGAAAGAGGCAAGTGGCCCCTGCAGGCAGTGGCCAGCACCAAGGGTAGGTGGTACTGAGGCAAAAGCCAGGGCGGACCTGGTACTAGAAGCAAACTTGTGCCCTGTCCACACCTACTGCTTTGGTAATGAGTGTCTGAATTGTGCTGTGTGGGCTGAGAAATTCCACATGAATTGCGTTTTTCACTCTCCTCCTTTCTTGAAGGTTCCCCCCTTTCCATTTTATCATTAGGTAGTAATTAGTATTCAAGGGAAATTGGTCTTAATATATTAAAATTGGTTAAGTGCATTTAGACCTGTACCACAGCCAATGTCTTATTGGAAAATGTAATTGGGGACTCTGTGTATGTAATTAATTGAATTACAATTAAGAACTTTCATTAAGCGATGCACTGGTACATTAGAGCAGCGAGGAAACATGTTTGACGAGCCGCAAACCCCGTACCGGCTCCAAGCAAGGGCACAGGGATTCGTATCCCACTGGTCGGCTCCTGGCCCCGGAATCCGCCCTGCAGCCCCCGACTCATGGCGTGGCAGTGCATCGGGTGACATCTCTGCAGTGACTCTCCTGGTCAATGTGGGGTTCTTCCAGCACACGTGCCCTCATCCTGACGCCGGAGTCGTCAGAGGGAGAGATGCCTCAGTGTCAGTCAAGTGTAACAGCTCTGAGATGTTTGTTGTAAACAAATAGTCATCCCTCGTATGGTCCTCCTTCATCCTCTGCAGGGTCACTGGCTTCACTCTGGGCCCATATTCGTTCATTCATCCCCAAACGTTAACCGGCACCGTCCTCTCGGCCAGCCACAGGGCTGGGGCGGGGGGAGGAGCCCCGCACCGTGGAGTCCACAGCTGCGAAAGGCGCTGTGAAGGGTATCAAATAAGAGTGTATGGCAGGGGCTGGAGCTGGTGAGAGTGGAAAGAGAAAACTCCCTTGAGGAGGAATGAAAAGGAGCCAGATAATGAGTAAGGGAAGAATGTTCCAGGCCAAGGCACTGCTAGTATGAAGGCCTTAGGAAGGAGCTTGGCGTATTTGGGGTGAATGAATGAATGAATGGAGTGAGTGCTGAGAGAAGAGACTGAGGGATGGGTGGGGCCTGGAATGCAGAGCCCAGAGGGCCCCCTTCCACGATCTGCTCTTGTTAGAAATTCCACAAACCTGAAACCACTTCTTTCCGATCACCTCATAAACCATGATTACTCTGCTTTATTGAGGGTCTGAAATCCCCCCGTGGAAAGGCTCTACTCCAGTGTTTAATCAATTAGGCCTGGCAGCAGATCTGCGCCCCAGTTGTAGCATGGCGGGCGCAGTGAAGGGTGCGTCCTACTGTGTGATCCCGAGGGCTTCGAGGGGATTACTGCGGAGGGGCACGTGCTCGCCCATGTCTGTGCTAACGTGTGTCACCTATTGATTAGTTTTTAGAGACCAGCAAAAATGACTGCTAGCCAAAGGGAAGTATTTGATAGGAGAGAAGTTTGGGGCTTACGAGGCTTTGGGGACTTAAAAGGTCTTTGGACGAAAAAAAAGTGATGGATGTAGAAAGCTCAGGGAGAGTTTCTCTCCATGGCTCACTTACGCTTCCTGCTTTGAGTCTTACAGAGGGAGGAGAGGGTGGTAGGTTTTGTCCCCGATTCTTTGTTCTGGCAGGGCCGGGCATGACTGTGCTCTCCTTAGATATGTTTATGGCTTATGAATTTGTACATTGGCAGCCCACCTGAGGGACATACTAACCCAAAGGGTTGTGTCACTGTTGAGGACACATTTTTGGAATCAGACTGACCTGGATTCAGTTCCTAGCTCCAGCTTATACTAGTTACATAGCTATACTAACAGGGTGACATTCACTAGCAGGAGCCTCATTTTTCTCACCTGTAAAAAGAGGATATCCAACTTAAAAAGGCTTGAGAAAACTAAATGAGCTAATGCATTTAAAGCGCTAAGCATAGGGTCTGGCCTATAGTAAACTCTCAGTAACGGTTAACTTGATTGTAGTTTTTGCTGAGGCAGAATCCCAATCTGTGAGGTGCCTGTGGAAAAGTGGGCATGGTGTGTTAGGTTCACAGTAAATACGAGGGATGGCGTACCAACTCAGGTAGAGCTGTGTTGCAGCAAACGTCATTCATGCCCCCAACAGCATTATTGAACATCTGTGCGCCCTGTAGGCCAGAATGTTCCTGCCCTCGAAGGAACTCATTGTCCAGAAGGGACGTACAGATGCTTATCACGGAGGAGACTTAGGATGAGAGCCTTCAAAGCTGCAGGGTTTCAGGAGAGGTGTCAGGGAATATTCTAGACTAGACCTTGGAGTGTATAAATATTGAAGAGTGGGAAGGACATTCTGGTATCACCTGAGCAAAGTCCAGGTCAGCAGAAGCAGGGATTGTTCTGTGTGGGAAGGAGCAATAAGGCTTCATGACAGAGTGGGCAGAAGACGGTTTACTCTTCACTTGGTCAGTTATTCGCACAGCAGCATTTTACTCTGTGCCAAGCCTTGAGGTACAGACACTGCCTCTCCCTTTAAGGAACCGCTCTCTCCCCAACCCCCACCCCCCACCGTTTTATTTTCCACGAGTCCCCTTCACACACTTTGCTCCAGCCAAAGGCAAACATGTACTGCTCCCTCTCTATACGCTCACTCCGTGGGCTTCGAGGTTTTCCCACACTGTTCCCCTGGGGTTTGCCTGTCCCCTTCCGGTCGTCAGGGAACCCTGCCATCCGCCAGTGTTCCTGAAGCACAGGAACGGGTAGTGGCGTGCTCAGCGATCGTAAAGGTGGAGGTGTAACCGTGGCCATCGATCTTCCAGTTGAGTTCTAGAGTTGGCATCGATCTTTTTGGAGCAGGAAGACTGAAGTTGCTTTAACTGATTACTAGATTAGAGCTTTTCGACTTAGTCTAAGACTCGTTGAACCAACCATAAAATGAAGTTCAAACTCCCATGTAGTTTGTACCTCCGAACACAAAACGCGTCAGCAACACACAGTAGGTTCATCTGAGCTTAAACATTTTTTGAAACTATAAAACAATCCTAGATTAGCCTTGATCACTGACAGCAGGTCTGTTGATCTCAAGATGTGTGCAGGCTTCCTCTCAATGTCTCTTGTCAGGCAGGTAACACAGTACACAGCTGTGACTGCACTGTTATGACTCATCACGGTTGTCCACACGGCACCCAGGGACAGTGAGAACATGGCACAGGACAGGAGAGGCAGCTATTCTCAACTTTTAGGTCTTAGGACTGCACTGCACTCAAGAATTACTAAGGACCCCTAAAGAGCATTTGTTTATTATGTTATATCTACTCATTAGGAATAAAAACAGAAAATTTTAAATATTTATGAATTCATTAAAAAAGCAATAATAAATTTATTACGTGTTAACATGAATTTTTATGAAAAATAACTTTTAAAAATTTAATGAGGAGAGTGGGACTGTTTTATTTTGTTTTCTTTCCCTGAAGAGCATTTATTTTTTCCATCAAGAAGGTAAATTATTGGCTAATCACCTGAACCAGTGGGCACTGTTTTATATTTTTGCAAATTTCTGTAATGTCTCGCTTTATGGAAGGCACCTGGATTTGCATATCTCCTTCTGCATTCAGTCTGTTACAATACATTGTTTCAGTTAAAGTATATGAAGAAAATCTGGCCTAATACAGATACATTGTTGGAAAAGGGAGAAGTATTTCAGTAGCCTTTTCCGGGAATAGTGGATATTAATTTTCATTACTATACCAAAACTTGAATGATAGTTTTTTAAGGGTTGGTTACAATGTGGACTCAGAATCATATCAATGAACCTGCTATTTATTACTTTGGGTACTTGTAAGGTAATAGGCATGAAAAGAGCAAATAACGTCTTATTGCTATTATGATGAAAATAGTGTTGAGATTACGGACCGCTGAAGGCTCTTGGGGACCTTCCTCCCCAGTGACGCCAGGACTACAGTCCAGAGCCACTGGTTTAGGGTTTACAGCCACCCGCCGACTCTCCTTGCTGCTGCTCGTGGGAATGTGGTGAGAAGGGAAGGGAAGAGGAAGGACACAGAGGGAACGTGGCGGACTCGAGTCCAGTAGATCTGTCCCCGCTCTGCTTCCGCCCGACAGTGGAATCTGGGCAAGGTTTCGACCCAGTCCTGACCCGTGGTGTCAGAGTTAGGGCTGGAATCTGTGTCACCGAACCCTTGCCTCCGGTTGTTTCCAGTGTATCACACTTCCCCGCCCTTGGCTCTCTCAGCACCTCTTCTTCTTTCTTCCTTACCTTCTTTTTCTTTCTTTGCTCCGGTCCTTAGACTCCACCTGTCCCTCCTTCACCTTCTCTCTGCTTCCCTCTGCCCCGCTCCTGCCCTGGCCTGGTTTTGCCATTAAGATTGGTGCTATTTTGCCCGTTTCCTCCTTCCTGATTTCTTACTCTAGAGGGTCAGGCTTCTTCCCCGTGGGTTTTCTGCTTCCCACACACCTTTCCACATTATCAGTGTACTCTGTCATCCTTCCAGCGCCTATTGTCAGTCCGTTCGAGGTCTGGTGCTCAAGTCACTTCCAGGCCCCGCCCCAGAACTTGATCTATCACAATACGTCTCTGAGTTATTGCAGCGCGAGCGTTTTGACACAACGCGTTATGGTAATCCGTGGCACATGGAGACATTAACACTCCCGGCTTTGACAAAGCACATTGTGAAGTCTTTGAAGGCACCATTATAATTTATCTTGTCATTCACCAGCAGGCCCAGTTCAGCATTAATGTAGATGAACACAGTGTGGCTTTTGTTTCATTTAATTGCTTGTGACCTTTTTAATTGCTAATTTAACAAAATACCAAAGGGTAATATTTCAATTAAATTAACAGGTTGGGGAGTGTTTTTGTTAATATATTTACTTTTAAGACATTGTGGTTCTCTCCACTTTTTACTTTGAGTAAATAAAAATGTCTTCTCTTGAGCAGAGGTGGGTTTTTAAATGTGCAGTTGATAGTACAGTAATAATTTTAATACGCACAAGGTGCAGTGCCGAGCATATTTCACGTGAGGTTGGTTTGCTCCTTTCTAGAAGGATATAAGTAGGAAAGGTGCCTGTGCGAAGTCACAGAACTGGCCTGGTCCAAAAACAGGCTTCCGGTGTGGTGATCTGCTTCGGCTGTTCGTCTTCGATACAGAGTCTGTTGCCTGCGCCGTGTATCAGGCACTTCTCTCTGCCTTGTACTGTTCTCTTTGTGTTCTGCAGCAAGTCTGCAAGTTCCTGAAGGCCAGGAACCCTGCCTGGCCCTCCCGTGCCCCTCCACAGCCCAGCACACAGGTGGCCGGGGAGAGCAGGTGCAATGCCATGGCTGCTGGTCTGTACCCAGAGACAGGCCCCCGCCCAGCAGCGGCACTCCTGAAGCTACTTTGGGAAGTGGCTCTGGAGCCCCGAGACCAGAAGCTGTTCCCATGGAGCAGGTGACCTGCTCTGGGGTGAGCAGCGTGTCCTGGAGGCGCGTGCGGTGCTGCTTCTCCCCTCTCTGCTCCCCCAGGGGCTGTTGCCCGTCCAGTCATAAAAGCAGACATGCCCCTTGTCAGCTGGGGCAAGGCTCAGAACTCGCTCCAGTATCAGGGGACCGAAACCCTCAAATGGGATGTGAATTTACACTGTCAGAGAGTAGCAGGTCAATGCGAGAAGCATTAGTATGTGGAGCCAGCTCCAGCTATATAAGTCTTGAATAAAATTAATAGAAGAAAATTGACAAGCCTTGCTGTTATTCCATAGCTTTAAGACCTCTACTAAAATCCTATCATCTCGTCTGCCCGTTATTAACATTTCAGCAAAATATAAAGTTTTCATTAATCTCCCACAGCAAATTTAGGAGTGAAAACTGGCACTTGTTTGAGCTTTTAGGACTACATTAGCTGGTGTATTAAACAAAATATGTCATTCTTCAGTAGCTTCTGTAAGAAGCTAAATCAATTTCCAAACATATTTATGCACCACTTTATCTAAAAGCATCTGAATTATCATTTACAGCTAAGATGCTTTATTAGCAGCTGGCATTGAAATTGCTCAGTAAAAAATTATATGCCACGTTATAGTAATTTTTAAATTGGTTTTAATCCAATATCATAAAATGTAAAACTCTTAAGTGTATTTTTTTTAGTAATTGGCATTTTAACATAATAAGCTGTTACCTCTTTCCAAATCAAATACCTACAATATTTAGAAAATACTAATTAGTAAAGAAAATAGAAATTCTTAAGCTAAGTTGTATCTAATAATGGCATTTTCTCAGAAAAGATGGCTTTAAATGATTCTTAAAACATGAAAGGATTTTAATATTTCACCCAAATTCTCCACAGTGTCTGTATGTATGTGTGTATGTATGTATGTATTTCTAAAATATAAATAAACATATCTTAGCTGTTATATTTCAGTAAAATGAATACTGGAGAAAGTGGATGATTATTCAAAACTGTAAATTCTAGCCAGCCTCTCAGTTTGAGATGGGGACATTACCCAGGGGAGGTGGTGAGCGTGAGGACGGCATCACAGGTGTCCCTAAGAAGGGAAACAGGTTACCCAGTGGCTCTTGCAGGTGTCCAGGGCAGCTCTACTAATCCTGGCGAAGTGACGCTGGTTAAGTCACCCAGCCTCTGATCCTCACCATCCTGTGGAGACAGCACCTGGTGTTCATCCAGGGAACTTTTGCTAAGCGCTTGCTTTGTCCTCTGCGCGGCAGCACTGCGGGCTCTGGGCTGCAGTGGTGAGTGAAGCAGCCACTGTGCCTGCACTCATGAGCTTTGCAGCCTAATGGCAGAGATGGATAATCACTCTCTGTGATACGTATTCTGAAGGAAAATGCAGGGTGCATGGCAGGAAGTGAACTAGTCTGGTGGGGGGAGCAGACGTAAGGGTACGTTTCGCTGGAGGGTCCCCTGAGATAAGCGCTTCAGGAACAGTAGGGAGCAGGCCTGGAGGGATAGGCCAGGAGGGAGTCAGCCGAGGAGAAGGGTGACCTGGGCAGATGGGGCAGCACATGCAAGCTCTCTAAGCAGGGACTGTGTCACGGGCACTCAGCGAATGGGCTGTTAAGGGCAAGGCTGCGTCCTTACTGAGGTGAGAGCATTGTGTAGAGTGGTCCAAGCTGGGGATGACTGCAGTGTGTGGAAGACAGCGCACGCATCCTAATAGATGAATCCAATGCGAAAGCATCAGAAACCGAGTTTGACTTAAAAGCTCCGCCATACACTGTAAAGCCGTAACTAAGAAGGAAACGTATAGTTGTTAGGCTGCCAGTTATGGAACAAAATATTCCTGTTTTATACCCAAGTCTAGAGTTTTTTACTACTCCCAACTCTATCCCAAGGAGTTCTCTCTGGCTGTCCCTGTGGAGCCATCTCTGCGTGTCCCCTCCCATCGGTGAATGGCACCAGCAGCTGCAACTTCAGAGGACCACTTCGCAACCTCTGGGGGGAGATAGTTTAGCTTTGCTTTTCAGCGTGACCTTGGACATGGGACTTCATCTCAAAAGCAGAGAGTGGGGTGCAGGAAGGCAAGCTGATAAATAGGCGGTTTGAGAATCTCAGAAAGGACAGGGATACTTTAAGAAACATGGATTACTTTTATGATCAGGAAAATTAATATTAGAAAAAGAAGCAAGAAATGTGACCGCTCATGCTTTTGTGATTTTTGACTTAATTCTTGCGGAGACTGAGAGCTTCTGGCAAGCAGGAGTTTTTCCCTCCCTCTGTATCCCTACTGCCTAGCCAAGGGCCTGCCACAGAATAAGCAGTGTTTGTGGAATTAATTGTTGAATGATTAATATGTTACCATTCTCTGTTTACTGGAATGGCATTATTAAGTCATTGCTCAGACTTTTCTTCTCCAAATTAAATAGCCCATATTATTCTAATGTATCCCAAAGCATTTTAAGCAGACACCATTTGCCAAGCCTCATGTATCTTTATGTGTTAAACTGCTTTTTCCTCCCCAGGTTCAAGGGCAGACGGGGTTTTTGAGGAGGATTCGCAAATTGACATAGCCACAGTACAGGATATGCTTAGCAGCCACCATTACAAGTCATTCAAAGTCAGCATGATCCACAGACTGCGATTCACGACCGATGTGCAGTTAGGTAAGTGCGTGAGCAGGTGACAAGCTGAGCCCTTTCTGTCAGCAGTCAATGCAGAAATAGGCAACAAACAGCATACAACTTTCACGTGACCCAAGCACCTAATGGTAATTTGTTTTGGGAGAAAATGGTTAAACAATGAAATTTAAAGTACCTCTGTTTTATGAACAGAAGAAAAGTAGAACTAACTTGAGACTCTGTTCAAACTGGTCGACCTCTGCTAAGTCCCATCATCCTTTTCACTCTAATTCTCTTGCCTGGTACCCTTAGAACTGCTCGGTAGCATCGCACTTGCCTTTCCACACTCAGTGGGTCCATTGCCTGTTCATTCGCGCATATATTCAGGAGGCTTTTTAATGATCTCAGAAGTTGTATTTGGATTCTCACCAAACAATTCGGAGCTAACTTTCAGCTAATATTTGGGGTTAACCTGTTCCAACTAAGTGCTCAATTTCTGTTTTGACTTCAACCTAACAGGAGTAGAAGAAGTGTCATAGTAGTCAACATAACATTAACACGTTATTGTTGTCATGGCTGTCACTCAGAGGTGTCCGCTGTGCATTAGGCACTGCGCTAAGTGCTTTCCGTGCACTGCTTAACTGCCTAGAAAGCAGCGTTTTCCTGTCCCCATCCAGTCCAACAGGGAAGGGAAATGAGGTGCAGAGAGGTGAGGGCTCCTGCTCAAGCTCACCCAGCAGGTGGGCGGTGGTGTCGGGAGCAGAGCCCAGGTCTGGCCAACGTAACTGTGCCTGCTCCCTAACAAAGGATGCTGGGAGGAGGGGACCAGGGCTGGAGCCTGGTTTTCGCGGTCAGGGAGCTGAGCTGTATGGACCCGGCTCTGCTGCTGACCTCTGCCACGTCGCCCCTCCCGGGCCTTGTTTGCTTCAAGCATAAATGGAGAAGGCTAGGATTCTAATTCTAAGGCTCATGACTTTTGTGTTTCTCACAAATGCTTTGCTTGTGTCTCACCATCAAACCTTTTCTGATGTTGGCATTAGTCTGACTAATTTGTAATAAAGCCTGAAAAATAATCTCAATAATTTCTTCCCAGCTTGACTGACAGGAGCTTGAAATACACTGACAGTACAGCTTAGAAATTAAGAAACGAGCGTCCTAATCACAGCCGATTTAAATTGCGGCTCTATCAATAGCCAGCCATGTTGGGCAAGTGTCTTCATCTTTCCAAGCCTCGGTGCCACTCTGCCTAAACGGGAAAGTCAGGAGCACCAGCTTCTCAGGGCTGCTGTGGGAACGAGGCAGACAGCGCCTGTTAGCACCAGCACGGGGCCTGGTTGGTGCCGCTTCTGTGGACGAGAGCCGTCCGCGGAGCAGCAAAGTGGAGGAGCACTTAGAGGGCAGGCTCGGGCCTTAGAAGCCTGGCTCACACCCTGGCTCATCTATTAGCTGTTTCATCACAGGCAAGCGATTCACAGTCTCGGCTTCCTCATCTGTAAAATGGAGATAATAGTGCCTCACAGATAGGGTGATTATGGGGATGAAATGTCATAGCACACGCAGAATACTTGGAAAGGCACCTGGCACGTCGCAGGTGCCCAGCGAGCAGTAGCTGCTAAGGTGATGGTGATTCCAGCCCTGGCTGGGTGGTTCAGTTGGTTGGAGTGTGTCCCAATGCTGGTTGTGAGTTCAATACCTGGTCAGGGCACATGCGAGAATAAACCAGTGGATGTATGGATGGATGGAATGGCAAATCGATGTTTCTCACTCACTCCCTTCCTCTTTTTCTCTCCAAGGTCAATAACACTTTTTAAAATTAAAAAAAAAAAGAGATAATGGTGGTTCTAACGAACTAAACAGGTGAGTTAGCATTCAGTAACTTTGAACCAAAACACAGAACCCACCTTTCTTTCCCCACTCTAGACTGTTTCTTCCTCCTTACAAAAAAAAAAATAGATCTAAATCTTTAAAGTGGTTTAAAAAATGCTCAAAAGGTAACCAGATCCAAAAAGGGTAGTACAAGTACATACTGTATGATTCTACTCATATAACATTCAAAAATATACAAAAATACCCTACTGTGGAGAAGTAATGATGGTGGCTATCCTGGGGAGCTTGCACCAGAGGGGGAGCTTCTGGGAGGCCGGTCAGGCCCTGTTCCTTATCTGGGTGCCGATTCCATGAGTGTGTGGACTTCGTGGCTGTCAAGTCATGTACACTCTTATGATGAGGTACTTTCTGTTGGTATATGTTCGGTGAGGAGTTTACTAAAATAGGACGCTGCTCAGACATCCAGTTTGTACATGCCTGAACGCAGTGCCAGCATCGTAGGCTTCTTCCCCCTGCTTTTTTCCGAAGGCAAAAAGCCAAACTTGGATTTACCAGATTCTGTCCTCTGTGTTCATTTAAAGGAAAAGGTCCACAAAAAGATCTGGGAGAAGAACCCAAGCTCCACAGTCAGGACTGGGTTTGGACCCCAGCATTTGTACTTACTAGCAGTGTCACCTTGGACAAGTCCCAGTCAGTCTTCGTGTTTGTCATTCACAAAATGCAAATCGTATTAATGTTTCGAGATTGCATGACAGTGGTGCATAGAAGCTGTATTCTCAGTGGTGGCTTATCTCAGTGTTGTTGTTACTGCCACTGTTTCTTAGTTTGCCTACCGCTTTTCACCATCTAGTCCTGGATGGACTCCTTAGTCCACCATCTTGAAAGTCTTGAACCACATCACTCAGATTAGCTAGTGGCTCTGTTGTCGCCACAGTGAGACTTCCCAAGTAGAAATGGATGATGACAGTGATACGAATATCTGTCCCTAGAGCAGTGGTTCTCAGCAATGAAGTGAGTAGACGCCAGGTCCTAGTCACCTCTGGAGGCTTCTGCTGGTACACATGGCGCCCTCTGGTGGAAAGTTGCAGCTCTGAGGAGCTTCTGAAACATGTCAAAATGTTTCTGTTAATGGTTTAAGTTCAACCTTTAGCATTGTAAGCAGAAACTTCATTAATTAGTCCTAAGGAATTTTTTGACAGTCAGATAAACTGTGCCCACGGACACTGCACTGTGCAGTGAATAAATACACTCATTTCCTAGCCCATGTACATGAGTTCAGATACGTCACTTAAGACCCTCTCTCCCCCTTGCAAAGCAGATGGTAACGCGCTTTCATCCAACGACAACAGAAGCCTGCACGCAGCAGCCCAGAAACGCCCCCTTTCCGAAACAGAGCCTATGGCAGGGCACAGGGCAGCAGTCAGCACACCCTTGATGAGCCTTCAAGTGAGCGGCCTGGTCCTAAGATCAGTAAATAATTTATTTCATTTCAGTGGACTGGCCAGGCGCTTCAGATCTTCCCTGACACTGATGGAGGTCTGCCTCCGCTCATCCATCCCGTGTCAGGCAGAGCGGGGGTTTCACTCGCCCCCTGTGGCAGTGCTGCTAAGTGGTAAGTGTCTGTGCGGCATTTACCCGGCAGCCCTGCTGAGTCCACAGAAACTGCCCGGCCACTCGGAGTCCATGGTACCTGAGAGCAAACAGCTAGGGTTGGAATTCCTAGGCTCCGCAGTGCCGCACGGCTGCTGGTCTTCTGACGGCCGTAGTGGCTGGCGCTCCAGTGTCACCATCTGCCACTTGTCTCTGAGGCCAGGGGATGAGAGGGTCAGACTTCAGTCTGCAGGACCCAGAGTTAAACCAGTTTCTGCCAGGCTTTTCTATGATTGGAAAGTTTATTGGAGTCTATTAAAGAAACCCATGGCAAAGATCTGATCCTTTAAAATAATAGTAACAAGAAGAATTACAATTTTTAGAAACCGTTATTGTTCATGGAGTGCTTACTGTGGGCCAAGCACTCTGCTGATCACTTTTTTACACGCGTTGTGCCCTGTGATTATAGCACTGTTGTGAGATAGTACTGATGTTACCTCCATGTTTTATATGCGGAAACGGGGGCACAGGGAAAGGCAGGCGGGTGATGGGGCTAGAGGCAGAACCCAGGGCTGTCTGAGGCTGCGGCCGCACACGCCTGGAGTGCGAGTCGTCACTGCACCGACCCCCGTGGCTCTGTAACCATGCCCCGTGTACAGGGAGCGTTCGCCCTGTCACCTTGTCCAGCCCACACAGCACGCCGACGATGTCACGCCCACGTCACGGCTGAGAGGACAGGCTTGGAGGAGTTAATGAAATAACACGACATGTGAAAAGCACTCGGTGTTCTCTGGCGCATAGGTGTTACCTAACAGGCAGTCACTCCCCTCACCCTGCGCCAGCAGATACACAGTGGGGTATCCAGTCCCAGCAGGGGGACTGGGACCGAAACCCAGCTCATATGCCGGACTCAGCCCCTCATGCCACAGATGCCTCAGTCATTAGCACCTTACCTTCACAAAGGACGTGATTGCTTCCGTTTGGCCAGCTGAGAAATGTTCACACATCCCTCAGTCTCCTCCCTACCTGGCGCCTAGCGCTCAGTGTCCGTGTGGCACGGGCGCCACCATCTCACCCTCCATTCACATCGTCAGTCGGTCGCTGCACCTCCCCCCGGGCCTGGACCTGACCTCGGAATCCTCCCCGACACAGCCCAGTGAGCGGCTCCTTGCCAGTCGCCGGAGTTGTTGGCGTGCCGTCCCTGCTCTGGAAAGCTCACCGAACAAAGTTGCCACCCCCGCCCGCTCATTTCCTGAAAACATCCTGGGGATGTGTTGTCGTGTCTGCGTCCCCTCTGTGCTGGGCCTGAAAGTACAGGTGCCCTTTGAGTGTAGCCCTTGCTCGAGCTCGTGCCAAGTTGAGGTTTTTTCGTTACTTGATCTCCCTTTTGCCTGATGCTGTGTGGCTGACAGGCCCTAAGACATGGGCACAACCCAAACACGCCAAGACTAGCAGGGTGCGTAGGTTTGGGGAAAATCGAAACTAAAAGGGTCAGATGGTGAATGCCAGCCATGATCGAGAAAGCCCGTAGTGTACTATCAGTGAGTATTTGTTGGCTGGCTGGAGGAAGCCGAGCTGTGAGGCACCTGCCAAGGGGCCACCCGGACACCCGGATGAAAAGCACGGCAGAGAGGGCCAAGACGCTGCTATCGTGTACCTCTCCTTTACACCACACCCCCAGCCGTGCTTCCTGTCCCAGCCGTGTCAGAATCCCCGAGTCCCTGACCTCATCCCAGACCTCCTGGCCCCCAGTCTCCCTTTAATTGTGGGGTTTGAGAAACACAGCCTCCGAGTATGCAAAGGACTTTCTTACCCCTTATCTCTTTGTCCAGGGCTTGTCTTCACTGACTGGGCAGGTCAGCCCGGTTTTCCTGAACACAGTCTCAGGCTGAGAAATGCTTTGATAGTTGTGCCACTTGTGCTAACTTGATTCCTTCCCCTAATCATTTGTCAATGTAGACTGTCCCCCGTCACCAAAGGGAAACATAATGTACCTTGAACTCATACTGCAGTATAAAGACACAATGTACTGTCTGTGTCGTATTGCATAGGTAGCCTAACAATTCTGTATAGGATCTACAAAGTCTGTATTGGATTTACAGATAAAGACTATATTATAAAATAACCTCTGCAAAAAGGTCACCTCCCTTATCTCTTCGTAAAACAATCCACAACTATCATCATAATACTTGTGATCACAGTAGTTATTTATCAAAATTACCAAGTACAATAGCACATATCTTAGAGAAGACAATGAACTTGCATCTCAGAAGCCGACTCCAGTCTGGTTTCTCGGGGCTGCCCAGAGCATTGTGCTGAGGCAGCATCCTGAACCACGTCCGAGGGCAACAGGAGGAAACTCTGTGATTGATTAAAAATGTCTGACGTAGGGCTGAGCAGGACGAGGGGCAGCGTATTTGCCATCTAGTGTCTTCCCCAGTTTATCTGTCCTGTTGCATTTACTATTTAACCCCCTAGTTAATATCTGTAACTCAAGGAAAGCTTTATTACAGTGTTATTTTTTACACAAGGGGGGCCAAAATCAACTTGGAATTCATTTATAAAAAATTATTCTTACATGTTTAAACTTCAGTCACCTTCAAAGTTATCTTCATTTGATGCAATATACCTATCGAGACTTTTTTTCCACTGCTCAAAACAGTTTTTGAATTTGTCAATTTTGATGCCTTTTAGTGCTTCTGCCATTTTTTGTTTCACATCTTCCACATCGGGAAACCATTTCCCTTTGAGGACTTCTTTCATCCAGGGAAACAAAACAAAGTTGCTCAGGGTGAGGTAGGGTGTATAGGGAGGGTGGGGCATGAGGATCATGCCAGTTTTTGGTCAAAAACTGCTGAACACTCAGCACAGTGTGGGCAGGTGTGCTCGTAAGTTACCCATCATGAAATGGGCAAGTGTGTTGAAAGAGTCTTCAAAAAACATTCACCGAAGCAGAACACAGCCTCTCACAGCAATGCCAGCTGGTGCACTGATAGAGATGGGTCCCTAGAACACTCACCTAGCGGGGGAGTCTGTACTACAAGGGGCCCGCGTTCCAGAAGATAATTCTGGGGGGAGTTAGGTCCCACCTCGTACAATATACAAACTTAAACACGTAAACAACACGAGACCACCAGAGTGAAAGCGAACGTCTGTGGCCAGGACTGATGGCTCCTCGGGCTCACTCTGATGTTGATGCTAGCTCTCTGTGGCTGTATGCGTAAAACGGTGCCCCATTGTTTCCTGAGGGGATGTCTGTGGTACATAGCTTGTGTAATTAGGTAATCTGGAAATGTGTCTTCTTAAGAAGTGGGTTGGTCTTCCTTCCACATTTCTGTTTCATTTTCTAAGGAGTTAGGCCTCCTCCAGTGAATGACACGAAAATGATCGTGAGACATGCATCGTGCCTCACTCCAAAATCCCTGGGTCCGCTGAGTAATTTGAGGATGGCAATTCCAGTGTCAAATGATTGCTCTGTCCCTCTGTGGCAACATTTTCGGGTCTAATATCTAGACTAGAACTTAAAAAGCACTGATGAACTTGTGAGAGCACGACAGATGCTCTCAGGACTGCCTCCAGAAAACTCCCTCATCCTGTTAGTGATTAGTGCAGTGGCGGGGCTGAGGGGGAGATCCCCTGCCTGGGACGTCGGAACTCGGGGGGCTTCTCCCAGCTGCGTTCCTTCCTCTAGTTGCCTGCTCCCGATCTGCTTTTCTGAGAATTCCCGATGACGACGTGTCAGGTTCCTCAGGTGGCTGGGAAAGAATTGAGAGTTGGAGAAAGTTGAGAACGGCCAATGTCAGGGAATGAATGGAACAGGGTATCTGAGAGGCCGTCGGGGTTCTGCCCACTGCTACCACTTCCTTGTCCTCGGCACTCGAGCTCCAGCCGTGTGCCTGCGCCTTGCGTTGGGGAGACCTGGGTTTCCCACCCTGCACGTGACGTTACAGACTGCCGTAGGAAATGGCGTCACTGCCTCCCAACTCACATTGTAACTCACCTGAGGTGTCTGTATACCAGGACAATACTTCGTTTGGGGATCCAACTGCCCCAGCACAAAATCTTTGTAATTGCCTTCTCTACAGGGAGGATTTAGCCCTCACCTGAGGACAGGTGCTACTGGAATTAAACAGTCCCAGGTCTCAGTCTGTAAGCTCCGCCCTTATGTTGAGGGCTGTGCTGAGTGTTGCTATAGGTGTTGTCAGGGTCTCACTCATGTTCAGGCCACCCCTTAGTTTGAGTCTAAGGACAGTGGTCTAGTCAAGTACGTCTAGATTTGTCCCTGACCATCCGTTGGAATTGGCAGCTTTCAGCTAGCTTCCCAGATGTTTTCGGACAGTTACCCCTCGAACGGAACCAGTGATCCTGGGCCCCAGTGTCTCACTTGATCTGAGGGAATGTCATGCTCTGCTGGGTTTCATTGTGACTGTGACCTACAACATGACTTTGTCACCTATTTTGGGTTTCTAAATATTGCAGAGGCCATGGTTTTTATACTGTAATGCATTTGATCACTGTGTGAATATACCCACTCTACAAGCTCTTCATAGTAAGACCGTAGAGCCGGCCTGTTTAAGCCCTGGCCAGGGAGTGTGGGGATATGAGTTATGGTTATAGCTCTGTCATCAGTGGGTGACATCAGACAAGTCCTGTCCTTGCCCTGAGCCCCAGTCTCTGCATACAGAGAATGAAGACCCCAGACAAGGTGGTCTCTGAGGTCTCGTTAAGCCCAGGCGGCCTGTGTGTCTGATCCTGTGTGTAAATTCAGACAAGTTTCAGAGACTTCCCTGGCTGCTCTGTGGATGCAATCGATTGGCCGTGTAGATTCAGTGAAATCCACTCTGCAAAGAGCCGTTCAGGGGCACTCCCCAGAGGCTTCTCCAGGCTTCCTGGGCTCTAGGCAACCTGAAGACAAGAGGGTTGCGGAATTGTATAAAAAGCTACTCCAGGGTTTAACAACAATGGGGATTTTGTAGTCTTAGATTCAGAGTGGTAGGAAATTGATGAATGAACCACAGCTCTCGAAGTCTAAGCAAATAAACAATAACTCAGGAGATACACTGAGGCATGGAATGTCACATGCCCTAATTTTTGCCAGGCTGGTGTTTCAGCTTGCTAAAGGGGCATTTTAAGTGTGTTTCAGAGAAGCTGTGCCGCCTGAGAGTCATTCACGCTCCTCTGGGACAGTAGGAAACAGCCGATGGGTCGGAACACACTGGACCAGTCGGATGGACCTGGGCTGCAGCCCCAGCTCTGCTGTTTACGGCCTTGATTCACGCTGGGCGAAGGCATCACTTCCCCTTTCTGAGGTTCATCCTCAGTAATAATTTCCAGAATAATTGATGGAGCTCTTATTATGTTCCAGACACTCTCCCTAAATTTATTACATGCTTTTGCCATTCTGTTTTCATGAGACTTCAGGAACTGCTACTGTTGTTGCCCCATTTTACAAACGAGGAAGGTCAGGCTCATTGCGGGCAAACAGGGTAACATCATGGAAGTGTGCTGGCAAAATCAGGATCTCCAAATTAATAACCAGGAGGCTCACTGGTCGGGGCTTCCCTAGCACACGTGTCTCCACAGCTCCAGGTGTGGGAGTATACCTCTTGATGGTGACTTAAACTCTTGGAGGTCACAGGAAGGAGGCATCCCCGGTGACCTCTGGTGATGGGAGTTACCGGAAGGACTCATAAATATGGGGGAAGTGGTTTCCCAGCTGGAAGCTGTGGATCCTGGTCCTTCCAAGGCTGGGGTCTAGAGTAGGCCCCAGGGAGACCTCCCCTCACCCCCAGGCTGGGGCCAACAGGTCCCTCATTCACATCCCTTCTGTGGTCCCTGAGCTCTGCCAGTCTGGCCCTCGTCACGGAAGCTGTGACACAGCCCAATGCCTCACTCCGGATGATAATAGTCATGAGAAGTAGTAGTATGGGTCACTGGCCATGAACTAATCGCTCTTCCAAGCACTTTACAAGTCTTATTTCACTGAATCCTTACAACAAGCCCATGAGGTCGGCACTGTGAATCATCACCATTTATAGCAAGTTGGCCAGTCACGTAGTTAGGAAATAGGAAAGCTGATGTTTGAACTCAGAGCGCTCGGTCTCCAAAACCCTGGCCCTCACCTCTGCACTGCTGCCTTTAAGCCCGAAGCGGGCTCCCGCTGCCTTCCCGGCAGGTTGCCTCCACACCGAGGGGCCCAGCACAGGGCCTGCTCGGAGGAGGCACCAGTCCGTGCTAGCAGAAGAGGACACAGCGCGAATTTCCTTGTATGGAAATCGCTGGGTTAGTTAAAACAGACGAGGGTCTCCTTGTAAACACCACAGCCCTGGACAGACCCTTCCCCAGAGAGCCGTGTGCGCACTGGAGTCGCGTTTTTGTTTAGTTTGAGCTGCCTTGTTAAGGAAGGATTTATGCGCTGGCGGTGGTGCGGGACAGCAGTCCAGCGGCGGTTTCCGCTGTGGACAGGCGGTGTGGTAGTTTGCTTCCAGTGAAGCTGGACCCACTGTGTCTGGGAGCCGTCAGAAGTGGGAGCATGAAAAGGTCGTGACAGGTGGCGTGGGCGAGTAGGGGGTGGGGGAGACCTGCGGAAGGAGACAAATGGCCTCTCTTGTTTCCGAGGAACTTCGGGCCAGCCCCCGTGCTCTCTCTCCAGACGTGCGGGGGCTGGTAGGTGGGGCCGCGGCAGCATTGGGAGAGCCTCGTGGGGCTGGGTGCCGGCGCCCCCGAGGCCTTCCCAGCCGCCCGGTCTGTTGGTTATTTGAGAACTGCAAGATGGACGTAACCTTCAGTTATGATCCTTTTTCATGGCTATCCATTACAGAACTCAGCCATGCTAAATTCTGAAATAGAAACCAAAAAGGAAAAAAAAAAGTCAACTTTTAAACAGGCTTGGATTTATTTGGGGTGAAATTTTTATTTTGGAAAAATACAGAAAAGGAAAGGACATAGTCCCACTAGCCAGAGTTGACCACTGACCAGTTTGGAGTATATTCTTTTCATCTCTTTTCTACAAATATTTTTTTGTCCTTTTCACAAAACATAAGAATTTTTCCAAGTCAAAGCTTTTCTTACACATTATTTTTCACGGTCCTGCTGTAGTCCTTCATGGCTGGGTTAGCTAACCCTCTATTGTTCGGCCATTTAAGTTGGAGAAAAGTAAACGTAACAAAAGCCAGCTCCCCTTGTTTTCTGAGACGTATGTTTATGACTTGAATTGCTTACAAATAGCGCTTGGTAACACTGTAAGCAGTGCCTCCGCCCTTCTTTCAGTGGCTTTACTCTAAAACTTTAGCCAGGGAAATTAAAACCATGCTCAGTGGTCTAGAAAAAATAATAATAACGATGATGATGATGATGATGATAGTGATAGGTTTTCATGCTCCAGTTTCCCATGTACGAACAAAAACAAGTGTGAATGTATTGTCACATTTGAACATTTGTTCGTTCCTTGTTGAAAATTGAGAGAGGAGACTGGAGACAGGGCCGGCAGCGTTCCTCGCCAGGCCGTCCTCACTCCGCTGAATGAGTCTGTGCGGAGCAGAGCACAGTGTTTGGGAACCAGAAAGCTTTGGGTGTAAATGGCTGTTCCACTTAAAAGCTCTGCAGCCTTCGGCAAGCACCGCACCTCTCCTGGGGTGTGTTATGTAGAACCCCTAGCACAGTTCTTGCAGAAGAGCGTAGTGGCTGGGAGGACACGCTCTGGAACCAAATTGCCTCGCCTTCTCAGATTCCAGCTTTGCCACTTTTTAGCTGTGTGACTTTGGGCAAGTTCCTTAACCTCCCTGTGTTTCAGTTTCCTCATCTATAAAATAGGGATAAACATAGTAACCAGCATGGTAAGGTTGTGAGACTTGAATCAGTACACACAAAGGATTTCTAACCATGCTGGCACATGGTCGGTGCCAGTCCACGTTCACTCTTCTTTGCCCTGGCCTGGCCTAGACTGTGGCACCAGCCTCCTCACTATTCTCCTCTCCACCAGGCTGCCTCCTCCTTCCAGCCAAGAAGGAGACCTCAGACTCCCGGGTCAGGGACAGAAGAGGGCTCTGTTTGCTTCCAGGCTGGATTCTGTGGCCTCTCTTTAGCAGTGGGGTCTGGGTGTGCTCAGGAACCTGGGCTCCCACCATAGACTGCTCAGCCAGCGCCCAGGAGGAAAGGCAGAGGGCCGCCACTTCTCCAGGGAGAGCAGGCAGGATCCGGGGGGCCATATGTCCTGCTTTAAGAAGCTGGGGCTTACACACATCCTAAGTAGGATGAGGTTACTTAATGTACAAAAGGAGTTTTCCCATCAGGACAGATTCCCCTGCAGGTTCCTTTAAATAGTGACTCCTCTAGGCAGGCAAGTGCTTTACAGGTCATTAACTATTTGACTGAAAACCTGCAGGGCAGAGAAACTTAAAACTAGAGTGTTGAGGGCCCCTGCCAATTGCAGATCAATCCAAAATGAAGATAAAGTATCTCTGGAACTAAAAGTCAGTGGGGAATGTGATTTAATTTAGAAAAAATCTGATTTACGCGCAACTTTTTTGGAACACACCAATTGTTTAAATGGCGTTCCACCTGCCTGCCCATCTTGAACCTAGTGCATCCATCTCCCACGTCTTCACTCCCAAACCTCAGACTTGGGGTTCTCCTCTGTGAACAGTGACTGCACAGTTACCCCAGGAAAGGGCGTCATTGGGAAGGTGTTCCTGTGGCCGCGCAGAGCTCGGCAATTGATGTAGAGATACAGCCTGTAATTGATGAACTATACAGTAACAATTTGCAGATAAAAATAATAGAAGTTAAAGTGTACTTTACATGATAAAAGAAAGATGAAAGAGGATGAGAGTCTGTTACATCTGAGATGGTTACAAAAGTCCTGCTTTGTGAAGTAGGCTCTGTTGAAAAGATTGATGCAATGGGGAGTGACCTTGGCTTGGAGCAGGAGCTGGTGATGTATGTATGAGCATCCCTCTGCTAAATGGACCCAGATTTGTAGCACTAATATACATGGGAGCCCAGAACCAAACTCAGTACAGCAATAAATCAACAGCCACTTTGGGTGTCATTTCTGGTTTATATTCCACTGTTGTTCTATCACTTTAATTCATGTCACTATCATCTTTTCATCTGGAACAGTTTTATATAATTTTCCAGTGGAGTTACCTGACAAATCCTATCAAATTAACAAGGTACATTAACAATATTGACTGACTACGGCTTCAGGAGTTGCAGGGACGTAGAACAAAATTTTAAAACCGTGTCTCTCTGGTGATGATTTTTTTTCCCCTCTCTCACTGAGAAAGAAATGTGGGCAGGATCTATTCCACATAAGAGATATGCACATTTATTTTGCTCTGCTCTTTCTGACTTTTATAAATGTCAAAATAAGCAGAAGGAGAGGGGACCAAAAAAAAAAAAAAAAAACCACTTGCTACCAACAACCATGGCGTAAGTACTTTTCTTCTTTCGGGGAACTATAGAAATGTCCAGACCTTTAACAATTAATGACCAAATTGGAGGAAAGAGTGTAACTGGGTGGTCGTAATCTATTTTAAGTGAAATGTAATAAAATTGGTCTCCTGATACATTCTCGCCCTCCTGAAATCATCTAGACCTGAACGTCCAGAGTCAATTGGACTTATGACATTATGCCTAATTGAAATATGGTGCTCCTGAAATATGTGTAGTGACAAATTCCAGTATTCGATTAATAAAAAAATACCAATTGTTCGTCTTTTCCAAAGACCACAGAGTAATGACCAGGGTTAAGTAACCACACTGCTTCGCCTCCTCCGAAGACAGCAGGCGAGACTCTGTGTGTTCTGTTTGTGGTCTCCTGCCTTTGTCTGGCTGTGTGGGGGTTTCTTTATTCATAACATACAATAGAACCAAGTAACGTGTGTGGCACACCTAATCGCTAGAATTTTGTTTGTATATGTATTCTTTTTTAATTTTAAATTTGCTCTCAGACTATGGTTATTGTGGGGGCGTTGTGTTTTTGTTGTTGCTTTAAAGATTTTATTTATTTTTAGAGAGAAGGGAAAGTAGGGAGGAAGAGTGGAAGAGAAATATCAATGTATTTGAGTTGCCTCTCAGGTGGCCCCCACTGGGGGCCTGGCCCACAACCCAGGCATGTGCCCTGACTGGGAATCCAACCAGCGACCTTTTGGTGCACAGGCAGGCACTCAGTCCACTGAGCCACACCAGCCAGGGCTGCTATTGTTTTAATTGAACTGTTTCTTTTATCTGCTTTTTCTTTTGGCCTACTAAGTTTTCCTGCGTTGTATTGAAAAATTTCTGACGGTGATCCGTAGAATGAAATCTGTTGACTCTGATTGTCTGTTCTGTTACAGTGTGTACATTTGATTGTTTTATTTCTTACACCTTTACTTCATTTTGCTCTTTTCACTTTGACCCTGACCTTTAAACTATGGCCTGAAAATTAATTACTTTCAAGATTCCATCTGGGGCCCACTCTAGAAGGCATATTGAAGGTTTTTGTCTCACTTCGTGAACAGAAATCCTCAGTTTTCAGCACAAGAGAAAAAAGGGAGCATCTGGCCCAGGATCTGTGTATCAGGCTGCGCATGTGCCGCCCAGGGACACCGGGACAGCAGTGCTGTGCCCCGGCACCGGCGTCCCAGGACGCCGTCCCTGCTGGGCGCTGCCTTTGTTCTCCGAACACCTCTGCTCCCAGTCACTGCGCCGTGTGCCAGCCTTTCAGCGTTTTGAACATGAAACCTGAGCACCAGCCTGTGACATCCTGTTGTAGAGCCCTGTCACAGAGTCTTTGCTGCACACCGCTCACACTCACCGCTGGCTCTCTCTCCATGGAGAAGCGACCTCCCCAGCCAGAAGCCAGGCCTCAGGACTTCAACTCCGAAGGTTTCATGTTAAGGACTCTTTGATCCTCCGGTGACCTCCTTTAAATATAGCTTGGATCATTATTTAATGTCAGAGAAGGGAAGACAGATTTTTCCTATTTTTAGTTTGTAAGACTTTTCCAGATCAGAAACTCCTCGTTGGTAGCTTTGCTTTTCAGGCATAGCTGATATTACAGATTTACCTGTCCAACACAGACCTTATTCTAAAGCAAGGACAACAAAAAGGACCTCTGACCATAATTGCTTTTTAAACGAACCTTATACTGTAGTTTATTTAATTATAATATAAAGGCAATGTAGGATTAACACAATGTAGGTAAACACTATATTGTATCTTTGTTATGTCTAAGAAGGTGTATTTCTTAATATCTTTGTTTGTTCACCCCCTGACCTCACCCACCCAGGAAACCAGACTGTGTGACTTCTGAGTGCCATTTGGAGTCTCCTTATGTCGGTGTTAAGCCATGACATTCCCCAGAGCACTAAGAAAGAGCTGATGTTCATCCAGTTTATGATTTACAAAGCAGGTCAAATGATTGCACTGAAATCACTTACACCTTCCCTTTCTTATGGCTTCTTTTTGTCCTCACAGGTATCTCTGGAGACAAAGTAGAGATAGACCCTGTTACGAATCAGAAAGCCAGCACTAAGTTTTGGATTAAGCAGAAACCCATCTCAATCGATTCTGACCTGCTCTGTGCCTGTGACCTTGCAGAAGAAAAAAGCCCCAGTGAGTAGTCCCTTTTATTTATGTCTCCTTTCTCTCTCCCCCCGCTCCCCTTCTGTGTGCTGGGTGCCAGGAGAATATATTACCACCGTGTCCTTTTTTCCTTGGGTCTGTTTAATTCATTACCAGAAATTTCTTTTAATCAAAGGGGATTGTATTATGGTGCCCAGAGCCTGACATGGGTCCCCATCCTGCTCAGTCTTGATGGCAGCAGAGAACCTCATAGCTCCTGACCCCAGCAGCCTCGCCCTGGGGGTAGAGGGAGGAGGGGCAGATTGCTGCTGAGAATTTGCAGTCACCAGAGCCCTCATTTCACTCTGTGCTCCCTTTCTCCTCCCTTTTGGGGGGCTTGGCCAGTTAGACCTAGACCTGCCTTCCTTCCATGCAAGGCCAAGGGAAGCTGGGGGGGTTTCCCATGTCAGCCAAAGACTAGATTTAGACATCCGTCCTGCTGGAAGTGTCACCACCCTCCAGATTATTGACAGTTGCTCGACCTACCAGCTCGTAATTAAACTCCTGCCTGGTCCTGCAGAAGGGATCGCTGCAGATTGGCAGTCCTCTGCTTAAATTATGAAAGCAGATACAGTCTGGTTGTATATTTTGGCATATTATATTTTTGCAGTTAAGTAGTTGAGTATAGCAGTTAGATCAATCATTTTTAGGACTTCAGTCGCATTGAGGGACAGAAAGGACACAGATCACACTGAAATTCCTCCGTGGAAGAAGGAAGTTTAAACTACGTAAGGATCCGTTAGTCAGCTAGAGACGGCTCTGAGACGGCTGTTCTCAAAGTTTGGTTCGAATCGGCATTGCCTGTGGACTTTGCTGAAAATGCAGATGCCCACAGCCCAGCCAGTAGGTTCTGATTTGGTAACTTCGAGTACAACTTGAGCATCTAATTTTTCTTAATCCCTTTTTTCCATTGTCCACTAATTTGAGAACAGATGTTATAAGGAATGATACGAGATGTAAAAAGCCAGCGAGTGTTTAGAATATGGTTTACGTTTTTGAGATAGTATTGACTAAACAGGGGCCTAACAGAGCACAGAGCCCCAGAAGGAGGCCTGCAGACTGGGCACATGGCACACTGGCAAGGGGGGAGGACTCAGTGGTATGGGGGGAAAGAGGAAGGCCAGGTCCACCCGCCTTCCCTCCATTCCTGTCGTCTCAGGGAGGCCTCCACTCTGCGACGGCTGCCGGAAGGGGCTGGCGAGGCTCTTGCCTGCTGCTCTGGGCCCCTTGCCCCAAGGCCACCAGATTCCCTCTCCTTTAGATAAACACCTTCTTCCTAATCTCTCTTGCTCCAGCTTGTTGGTCAGTAAAGATGTCATTGTTCTAGCATCTTTCTTCCCAAGAACTCACGATGCGTTGAAAAGTAACATCTTATAAATTCTCCAAGTGTCTGAGAAATGAAAGAGTCGCATACATGTTGGGTACAGGGATCAGCTGGAGTGGGAAGGTTAGGGAAAGAACCAGAAACAGTATTCTGGTTTCCCTTCCACTCACCCCCCGACACTCACTGCCCGAGAAGGCTGTGACTCAGGCCCTGGAAGGTGTGGCGAGTGAAGGAATGATGCTTCGCCACCACCTCCCAGCTGCCTCTGGGATCATCCAGTCACGAAGTAAAGACGTCTCCGTGAGTGAGGCCAGGTTCCAAGCGTTGGAGCTCCAGAGCGGACACGGGCCCCACCATTTCAGTAAGGACGCTCCAGCAAGAGGCTCTTCTGTCTTACTTTCAGATCTGCCTGGTGGTTCTGTGTGAAACTGCACCTGTGGGTCCTAGAGAGGTTTCCTCCTCTCACACTCGGGTCCAGAGGCCTAGAAATTGTAGTGCTTTCCTGAACAAAGAAGCACGCTGCCACAGGAAGACACTGCCCCAGGCCCTGCCCCTCCCACTGTGCTTTTCCGGCCGTCTTCCTCAGAGCTCTGGGCTCTCAGGGGACCTCACCGGCCTGCATTCATGCGTGTGTGCGTGCTGGGGGCAGAGTTAGGCATTTAAGTCCTCCCCTTCAACCAGAGGAGCTTTCCTTTCTTCTAGTTGGGGGTTCTGTGTTTAAAAAGTCAACTGATAAAAAAAATTCTTTGAATCATCTTATATTTTTCATTTATAGTGGACATACAGTGTTAGCTTCAGGTGTACACCCCAGTGATTAGACGTTATATGACTTACTAAGTGCTATCATCCTGGTAAATCTTGTACCCTCATATACACCATACACAGTTACTAGAATATTATTGACTATATTCCCTATGCTGTACTTCTTAATCTGTTCACCTTTCTCACCCATACCCCTAACCTCTCTCCCATCTGGCAGCCATCCAGGTGTTCTGTATCTGTGAGTCTGTTTCTGTTCTGCTTGTTTGTTTCTTTTGGGTTTTAGATGCAATTGTTGATAGAAATGTATTTATTGCCATCTTATTATTCATATTTTTTATCTTTTTTTTTTCTTTCTTCTTAAAGAAGACCCTTTAACATTTCATGTAATACTGGTTTGGTAGTGATGAACTCCTGTAGCTTTTTCTTGTCTGGGAAGCTCTTTATCTGTCCTTTGATTCTAAATGATAGCTTTGCTGGGTAGAGTAATCTTGGTTGGAGGTCCTTCCTTTTCATCACTTTGAATATTTCTTGCCAGTCCCTTCTAGCCTGCAAAGATTCTGCTGAGAAATTAACTGACGGTCTTATGGGAGCTCGCTTGTAGGTAACCACCTGCTTCTCTCTTGCTGCTTTTCAGCTTCTCTCTTTGTCTTTGACCTTTTGCATTTTAATTATGATGTGTCTTGGTAGGGGCCTCTTTGGGCTATCTTCTTTGGGACTCTCTGGCTTCCTGGACCTGCATATCTATTTCCTTCAGCAGATTAGGGAAGTTTTCCGTCATTTTTTTCAAATAGGTTTTCAGCTTCTTCCTCTCTTCTTCCTGCACCCCCATGATGTGACTGTTGGTGCACTTGAAGTTGTCCCAGAGTCTCCTTACCCTGTCTTCATTTTTTTGGACTTTTTTCTTTCTGCTGTTCTGATTGGGTTGGGTTTTTTCTGTTTTATTTGTTCATTCATTTGTTTGCTTCCTTATATTCCAAATCACTAAATAAATTCTTGAGAGTTCCAGGCTTACAGAAATTCAGAATCCTCAACATAGCCTTTACACACACTGACCACTCCAGGCTCATAGCCCATAACCTCCCCTTCTGAACTTGGCTGTGGTCGCTGTGAACTACTCGTACACAGCATGCCTCAAATTCTGTGCTTCTGCCTGGAACACACCTTCGTCCTGACCCTTTAACCTATGAACACCTCCATTTTCCTGTGCCTGGCCACCCCTTTTCAAGATCCAGCTCATATGGCAGGTGCCCCTCCCACACCCGCTGTAACTTTGCCCCCAGGAATCCGCACACAGTGCAGCACCTACACAGTGCTGTATTTATCTGTTTGGGGTTTGCCCCTCCCTCCCACCCCATCTCCATGCCGACCTGATTGACCCAGGACCTGGTTTCTACAGCACAGTGCCACCTCAAAATTGAACCCAATGAGGCCAGAATTTAGAAACCCAAAGTTACTCAGAATAATTTATGTCGTAAACTGCCCAAAGATGTATTAAATGAATCAGCTTGATGCTGTTTTTTTATGATTTCCAGTATCTTCATCAAATTAATTCAGTGAGTTAATCTATAAAAAGTTCATCTTCAAGACCATCATCAGACCACAGAATTAATCTACTGAGATGCTTCTTTTTTTTTAAAGGATTAATGGTAACCTTTTTATCTTTTGTGTCTGTTGAACCTTAGAAAAAAGTTATTTTAACAGCACTAAAAGAAATGAAAGTCACTATATTTCATAAGTTTAGCCTGTGATTTTTATCAGCATAGTGATGTATGTTTGTAGCTGCGTTTACATCAAAAATTATTCTTGGGGCCTTCTTGAATGAATTATGGCAAAGAGAGAGAGTCTAGAAGTAGATAAGGTTTTTGATTTCTGCAATATATTTCCTTTTTCATGTTTTTATCTCTCATAACACAAGTGTCTTGCTGAAGACTGGAACCTGTGACCAGCTAGAATAATTTAGTTGCAAAAACACGGCTAACGTTTATTAAACAGCCTTCTCTACAAAAGGCATTAAGTGTTGGGGGGATAATGAAGTTGTTCCAGGCTTACCTGAGACATGTTTGTCAGAATTCTGAACAAAAAAGAAATGGTTTTTAAAACCTTCGAATATGGCCAGTTTGCAGTGTTTATTGAGAAAGCTACTGTCAAACCATTAATTTGGTCGTCATAAGGAACACAACACAAGTTTAATTGACGCTATATCCAAAAAGTACGTGAATAGCGGACTTGGCAGTGGGGCTGCGCATCAGAGCGCCTGCAGTGAAACGCGCAATTGCATGGGTTGCGAAATCAGAAAGACCCAGGCTCTGAAGCCACGCTCCGCAAAGAGCAGTTCTGTGGCTCCTTCCTTCCTCGGACTTCTCCCTCCTAGGCCGTGTTCTCAGAGGGAAGATTTATTGCTCTGTCCCTGTGAGTGCTTAAGGACCTGGAACTTAATGACTAAATAGATACATGCCTTTAAAAAAACTGGACATATAAATATGGACTCTTACAAGAGTTAGTGGAGAAAATCTGGGTATCAAAGGCTCTGAGAAATTAAGAATAAATTCTGCCTTTCTAGATTTTTTTTAAAAGGCATACAGTGCCATTATTATTCAAATCAGTGACTTCTCAGTCTGGTTTGCCACTCCTTAGGGTATCTTTTGCTGTTTTGAAGGGTGTCACAAACCTCTAAAAGATGAATTAATTTTAATTCATTGTAACCGAACAAAGATGTTTATGGCACAAAGCAGAGGAAAATGCTTCCATATCAGAAACTACATGGTTAAATGGTCGTAGAGAAATAATTCTCCATCATTATACAGGTCTAGACACAGGCTTTGAATGCAGTGGGCTCCCTTTTTAAGTGCCAGCCTCGAATTCCAAGACTGAAACAAAAGCAAGGATCTTTCTGTGAAACTAGCGCCCGTCAGAGACACGCTCGGCCGTATTTGAATGAAGTACCAGACTCAGCCCTGCCAGGTCTGGTTTTGTTGTCAGAAGGCTGTGCAGGTTTAGGGTCTTTAAAGGAAGCAGCCTATCATTAAGAAATCAGATTTAAACCTTAATAAAGTAGCTGTCGTCTTTATAGCTGAAAAAAGCTCTGTATCTCAATTAAGCATAGATAATATAAAATCTTAAGGAAGCAACATAATGGAGGTAACCTGATTACATTCTCTTGCAATAGTATAATTTAAAGGAAATCTGATTCGGTTGATGCTGGTTATGCTGGTGGGGGATTGTTTGGGTTTTCTGTTTGTCTTGTCTTTGTTTGTTTTTGTCCGAAACACTGTGTGGACACAGGGTAGGAACTCAGGCTACGAGTTAACCACCGCTGTTAAGCCGTCCTCGTGAATAGAACCTGCCGAGTATTTGCAATGAGAGTCAGTTAAGGTTGTGAGTTAAATTAGCTGGGCTTATTGGTGACCTCCCGCTTAAATGAATCTTTCTTTTCATAAGTACTTGACAAGATCTGTAAAGTAGTGTATTTAATTTACTAATTAAATTAAAGCTCCTGAATAATGATTTGTCCACATTGATTTAGCTTAAACAGAGAAGATCAGCATTGTTGTGATCTTCAGGAACCTTAATGGCCAAGCCAGTGAGACACAAAGGCCTCTTGTGTTTTATAGGTCAGAGGTACATAGGTAAGCCCGGGCTGTAATTGAATTGCCTGCACTGCACCCTGCAGTTGCAGATTTCCTGTGCCTTCCCATTCCATTGTTGCGCTGGGGCTTAAGAGAATGTTAACGCGGTAATAGGCACAGGGCCTTCCCCATTATACGTCTCGCTATCGAGCGGTTCTGCATGACTAGTTAAAGAAGATGGCAAGAAGATTAATGAAAGCAAGGCTAATACAGAAGGGGGTACTTTTGCAAGACTTCTACTGAGGAGATATTAGAGCTGAACCAGAGCTTGGCTTTTTCTTTATCCTGTGACCTTTGAACCTGCCTTACTGTTGAGAGCTGCCAGGGAAGTCGACATTTTGATTGATGTTGGTACACGAGTCAGTCTTTCCCATTGAATTCCACATCTGCACGAAAATAGCTTTTCCAGCAGAATTCATACTGGCTAGAAGTGATAGCCAAATTGATGGCTGAAATGCTTTTATGTAGTTTTCATTTAAACCTAAAGCTATTTGATGTTTTAATTCAGTTTCCTGTTTTCATAGATTATAAACATTCACTTATATGTCCTTAATGGGTTCATCAACTCGTCGTGAAAAACCAGTATTCAGAGTGTTCAAAGGTTTGCAAACAGAGCTCCAAGGAGGCTGTAAGGGGAAGTAAAAGCAGTCATCAAACAACCCCTTCAGCATCCTTAAAAAAAGAAAAATCAGACTGCTGAGAGCCCAGGCAAACCGGCTTTAAGGTTTTTGTAAATAAAGCAAAGCATCTGTTTTTGGAAAACTGTAGATGAGGAACTCTGAAATCTCGCCTATATACCCCACCTGAGCCCCTGGCTCAGAAGTTCCGTTGAGCTACCCAGATGCTGGTTTCCCTAACCTTGACCTTGGGACACTAGCATTCCATCTGAAAGAGATTGTCATGGTCTGCTTGTAAGACAGGCCTGTGTTCTCACCGGTTCTGTTACCTTGTTTGTGGAGCTGCCAGCCCTTAGTGTGTGTGCCTGTGTGTGTATCCTCCGCCCCCTCCCAGCCCAGGGTGGCAGAAGGACTCGGGTTTTGTGACTGAAATTGACTTGGGTACACCCCAGCGCAGTCATTGAATTTTTTGACCATCCAGTTTCTTTCCTCCCTATTTGACAAGGGTAGCTCTACCAGGGAAAACACACACATGCACACACTGACGTGACAGGTATTCCAGGGGCTGATAGGGAAGGTACCCAGGAATATATTCTTTAAATGCTCATGAAATTGTGTGAAAGGGAAATGAGGGCGATGGCAGCCACCACCTAATGAAAGAGCCACACCCGCGGCGGGTGGCCACACGTGTCGTCACACCGTAGACCCATTAAGTGGGGCACTTGCATTTATGCTCACATGGACCTGTAGCCCGGAGGGGCGCAGCCCATCCTCGGGGTCTGTCGATTCCCAGGACGTCCAGACACTTCTAACATTAGGTGGGCAAGCTATGTTGTGTCTTTATTCTCTGACAAGGACTTATTTCATAAGTTCCAGATCAAATACGGTAAGTACTGCTCGATTGCAGAGCACAATGGACTCTAACATATTAAATGCCCCAGTTATTGAATTGCCTTTTCATAAGAGTACTCTGGAGCACAATCAGGAGCAGGCAGTGCCTCATCCTTTTAACAGATATGTTTCCTAGCCCTATTAAAAGGGGTCTTCATCTATCCTGTCAAAGAGAGTCTGCTGGGGTTTTTTAGTTTAATTACACTATCCAATTAAAACTCCTTGCTGCATTTGGATGCGCCTCTCCTTGGGCCTGAGTGGATATGACATTTACAAGGCTCGCCTTTCAAGCAGACAATAGTGTGATTGATGAGGTGCACGTTCAGTGAAGGAGGCGAGCGCCTGTGGAAGTGCTGCTTAGTGCATTTTGATTTATTTATCATCTTCTTCCAAAACAAGGGAGCTGCCGGGAGATGGGTTTAGGCAACCAGGGGGACCACCTCAGTTTTTCCGAGTGTGTGGGAGGGAGAGGCCTGCAGTGTGCCACCAGATGAAGGTGGAGAAACACTGAACACAGGGCCCCCTTGCGTCGGCCAGTGCCAGGCTGCACACTTAAGTTTTTTGACTCGGTTTGGTTTCCACTAACCTCCAGCCACAATCTGCTGTTAAACAGGCTGTCTCTGTGTTTCAAGGAACATTTCTCTGGGGCTAGATGCCATTGGCCGGGCCCCTGAAAACTTAGCCTGTGGGGGCCAGCCCTGCTTGTGTCCCATTGACTGATCTGGTCAATAACTGGTAACACCTGTCCTGTGCACCAGGCATGCCTCTTTGTGCTCCCTCCAGAAATTCAGCAGTTTCTGTCCAGGGGCTACAGTCAGTGCTCAGTGACTCTCTAACTCTGCCTGGGCATTCTGAGCATTTAAAAGTTCCTTCTGGAATTTGGAATTGGCCAAGAGCAAGTGAGGCTCTTCAACAAAGAAATATGGAGGAACAGTGGAGAATTTTTCAAGGTTATAGGGAGAAGACAAACCAGCCTCTTATTCTTAACCTATTATTGCTACTTACCCTCAGCATGTGATGGGTGGGGCCAGTGAGTTGGTCTCTGTAGTTCCGGAGAGAGGTGTTTCAGGAGTGCGTGTAGTCTTCAGAAGGATCAGCACTCTGACTCTGGAAGGCAGGAGACTCTTCTCTGAGCCCCATCAGAGGATAAGAACATCTCACCTCTCGTATTCATTGTCAGGCTCTGCAGCTGCCCCTATGGGCTGTTGGGGGCATGTTTGCTAACTAGGAAGCAGGTAAAAAGGTGTTTGTGATCAAAATTGGCTAGTGGGTTTTCTTACATTTCCTGAAGACTTTCTTTGTTTTTCCATCGGACTTACTAATAAACAAGAAAGAGTTTACTTGCCTTGAACAGAATATTGATGTTTGTTAGAGCAGAAAACATTTTGAGGGTACCAACTCTTTTCTTCCCCTGAGAGAATCATTCTTTTTGCTATTAAGTTGTCCCGTCACTGTTGACCTGGACCTATGGACCCATAATAACAAAGCAGTTACCTAGGGATAGTGAAAATGTGATGCATTTGCATTTTTCTAGATTTGCTATTGCCATTTCCTCAAATTCTTTCTCTCGATTGTTAACATCAGAAGAGATCCTAATTGAGAAGAGGGTAAGGGTAGGACTGTTTTCTACTGAAAAACTCTGTGTGAAAGATTTCTCAGCTGGATAAATGATGGGAAAAAGCTGCTTCCCTTGCCTCCTACCAAGCTCCAAATTGTGTTTTCATAATAAATAAATGGAGTGCTTAGATTTTAAGTTATTCTTATAGACATAGAAAAAGTAAGCCATTCTTTCATTAAAGTCAAAATGTGTATTGCTTACAAGACTCCCATAGGCTACTTCCAGGACAGGGTAACTGCTAACAGATTAGCCCTTCTATCATAAATGACTGGAAAACTGCACAAAATAAAAGGAACTGTTTTCAAACCCTGGAAAACAGGCAGTACAAGACTATGAGCCCTGAGAGAAAGGAAACAAATGAGGTGAGACCTGCTATCACTTCAGCTTTCTTCCAGGGTTTCCCAGGGAGAGTGCAGCAGCCTCAGTGAGCTGGGAGGCAGAGAGCAGAGCTGGAGGAGGCTGCAGCTACTGCAGTTCGCACGAGAAAGTTTGTGGAGGAGGGGCTGCGCTGAGCAGGAGCTCCAGAAGGAGGCCCTTGAATCTTGTGCTGTGTACTAAATTATGCATGCCTGGAGTGGGGCCTCACAAGGCTGGTCAGAGAACAGCTACTGGGGCGTGCTAAAATTGAGTTCTGGCCAACCAGAGGGGCGCATCCGGAGCATTTAGTAGTGACCCCAGAAAGGCCACATCTTAGGAACCTGGCCAAATTAGCGCTGTATTAAAAACTGCTCTCTAATCTTCGCCTAATAAAGTTTTAGAAAGAGCAAACTGATCCAGAAGTAAATTAACTGCCTGACAGAACAATGCTCAGTATTTTTTAAAGGAAAACAACAAAATACAGACACCCCACAATGTAATGTTTGTAGTGTCCGGCATCCAATCAAAAATTACTACACATGCAAAGAAGCAGGAAAATGTGTCCTATAGCCAGAAAAAAAAAAAAAATCAATAGAAACAGAGCCAGGAGTGGCACAGATGATAGAAATTAGCAGATAAGTACACTAAGTCTTCAATTAATGTTGTCAGTAGGTTCTTGGAAACTGCAGCTTTAAGCAAAATGATGCATAACGAAACCAGTCCTACCATGGGGTAATTGATATGAACAGTCATTAAGTTTCTACAGCATATTTCTGGTCACAAAAATATCAGCAAACTTTTTTTTTAAGATTTTATTTATTTATTTTTAGACAGAGGGGAAGGGAGGGTGAAAGGAAGAGAAACAGCAACATGTGGTTGCCTCTTACGTGGCCCACCCTGAGGACCTGGCCTGCAACCCAGGCATGTGCCCTGACTGGGAATCGAACCGGGACCCTTTGGTTCCCAGCCCGCACTCAATCCACTGAGCTACACCAGCCAGGGCAGCAAACTTCTAAATAAAGACCCAAAACACTTCTAATATTAAACACTGAAGTAAATGTGAACTATACATACATTTAAGAAAGATTAATGAAAGCAGGGAAGATGATTATTTTCCAGTCCATTTATTCCAGTCCAGTCTCAAAGGTGGCCAGAACCTGTCTGGCAGCTCAGAGCTCAAGGCAGAAACCAGCCCTGGACAGAACGCCCTTCCATTGCAGGGCTCACTCACACCTCCATACTCACAGTTGAGACACCCAGTAAACCTGCGTGCACACCTCTCAGATGTGGGAGGAAAGCAGAGCACCTGGAAAAAACCAGTGCAAGCATAGGGAGAACATGTAAACTCACACAGATAGTGGCCTCAGCCGAGAATCAATTTTTTCTCATTAGCATTAATGAAAGAGTGTTGAGCAAAATGATTTTATTCAATGACTTGATGTACTTTAAAATAGCTATTATAAATATGTTCAAAGATTTAAAGGAAAACAACTCAAAAAGAAAAATGGAAACTATTAAAAAAGAATCAAATGAAAATTCTAGAGCAGAGAAATACAATACCTGAATCAAAAAATTCAGTGTTGGGAACAGATTAGGAATATTAGTTAAAAAGATCTGTGTGTTTTCTCTTGTTGCATAATAAATTGCCCAAAACTTGGTGCCTTAATGCAACAACAACATTTATTATCTCACAGTTTTGTGGTCAGGAATCCAGCACAGCTTAGCTGGATACTCTCACTCAGGGTCTCTCACAGGACTGCAGTCAGTGTCAACCAGGGTCGGATCTGCTTCCAAGCTCAGTGAATGGCTCCTGGCAGAGTTTATTTCCTTGTGGACACCCTTAGTTCTTTGTCACATGGACCTTTCTGTAGGGAAGCTCATGAGGTGGCAAACAGCTGGCTTCATCAAAGTAACCAAGAGCAAGAGAGTACTAGCAAGGAAGAAGTCACAGTCATTTGTAACTTAGTCTCAGAAGTAACATCCCAACAATTTTGCTATATTTTATCATCAGAAGTAGATCTCTAACCCGTCTACAAAGGCATGTCTGTGGTTCCCTGTCTTTGGGCATGTAAGAATTGGAGGCAAAGAAGTGTGGACTTGGAGAAGTCTGGGGCCAGCTTGTTCCCTGCAGGCTCAAGATCAACCATCCTACCTAGGAAAAAAAGGAGTCTCTAGGTCTAGCCCACAAAAAGATTACTCAAGGGTGTGAAAAGCAGGAGGTGAGATCATCGGGAATCATTTCAGAATCTGCCTACACAATCAGTGAACTTTAAGACAGCACAATAGAAACTGTTCAAACTGAAGCACACAGAGAAACAATGGATGAAAAGAACAGAGACTATGAAATAATATCAACTGTTCTAACATTTATGTAATTGGATTCTTGGGGCTGGAGGAGAAAACTTCCAAATTTGATTAAAAATATAAATTCACTAATCTTGGAAGCCCAGTGAAGGCTAAACAGTATAAATATAGAGAAAACCACACGAAGGCACATTGTAATCAACCTGCTGAAAGCCAAGGATAAAGAGAGAAATCTTGAAAGTGGCAGGAGAAACCAAGGTAAGAAGGATTGCTGACTTCTCATCAGAAATGATGCGGCTCAGAAGACAATGGAGTGACACCTCTAACGCGCTAGAAGAAAACCTGTCGACCCAGAATTCTGTACGCAGGAAAGACATCCTTCAGAAATGAAGATGAAATAAAGACATTGCCAGACATTCAAAAATAAAAGAATTTGTTGCTATTAAGCTTTCACTACAAGAAATGTTAAAGGCTACAGGGAAAAAATACAAGATAGAAATGTGGATCTACAAAAAGAAATGAAGAGCACTCAAAATGTCACCATTAGCAACTGTGTGGAATGAACCAAGGAAAAGGAAATAAGCAAGAGAGACCTCTTACTAGGGACTGGCAGACTGTGGCCACAGGTTCGGTCCTGCCCACCACCTGTTTTAGCGTGGCCTGTGAGCCAGGAATGGTTTTCACAGGTGAATACTTGCCATTGATTTGGTGATAGAGAACACCATCTCTGAATTTCATTTAAGTGAAATATTGTCTCCCCCCCCACCAAAAAAAATCTATCTTTCTCAATAGTAGACCAGTATTTCCCCCCAAAAAAAATACTTTTGACTATTACATTTTTAATTTTATCAGTTAAAAATGTGGAAAAATTTTACCCTAGCTATATAAGTATCTGTAAAATATTTTTAATTTCGCCTCTTGGCTTATAAAGCCTGAAATATTCCTAGCTGGTCCCTTACACAGGAAAAGTGTGCTTGTCTTAGAGAATGGGGGAAAAGATAAAGGAAGGCTACCACAGGCCAGGCAGCGCCCCGAGGGCTCTGTGCGCACTGCCTAGCTCTTGCAGCAACTCCGTGAGGTTTATAAGCATGTGTTACAGACTGTAGGGTTGTCGATTTTATCCTCGCACTGACTCCATGAGACTGATACTGTTCCCATTTTATGAAGGAGAAGTTGGGGCTCAAAGAAATTAGGTAACTTATCCAAAATTATGTATAAATGATAGCAGAGCTTTACGTTCTTCCCTCTGCCACTGACATGAAGCCAAGGCACTTAAACTGCTTTCTTTGGTGGAAGAGTATCCCTGTCCCTGACTCAGAGTCTATAAAGGCTTTTAACAAATTTTCAGCCATGCTTGGTTATCTGCTTTCTCTTCCAAAAGGATATTAAATTTATAGAAAATTGGAAGAGAGGAGGAAGAATGTGAGAACTTAATAAAGACAGTGGGAAGTGAAAACTGACAAAAGTTTACCAAAAATGAAAGAAAACAAAGCAAAAGCTATTAAAAAGCGGCCCAAGAGCTCAGTAAGCGCAGTAATGTGGCAGCAGGCAACTGTTCTGTGGCAGCGACAGGAAACCACGACACACTCGCGCTGCGTACGGGAGGAGAAGCCTTGACCCCAGGAAGGCACTTGGGTGAGTGTCGGCATTGCCAGCTGAACTAGCCGTTTGCTTCATGGGCCACCATTGTACTCGAGAGAACTACTGACAAGCTGCAGTGGTTCAGATGGGAATATTTAGCAGACATTTTCTTGAAAATGAAGGAAGTGAGCCTGTCACTTCAAGAAGAACAAGTGATCGTATTTGATCCCAGTGAGGAAATTCAAGCTTTTGGGTGGCAATTAGAATTTTGGGAAACTCGTATCCAGCGCTGTGAGATTGGCTTCTCCTTGCGTACTTTTCTGATGAGATCAATAGTGATATTAATGAATGTGATTTTTTTCATATCATATAGTGAAATGTGCATACATTTGGAAGATCTGCATTCTCAGTGAACCAGTATTTTCCAGACTACTGCATGGTGTTACAAAATCGTGTGAGCATAAAAGATGCATTTAAAGTGCAAGACAGACAGATGGATTTTACTCTAACAATGCAATAAGTTTATTAATGTGGTTTTAGATTCCACATTACAAGTAATCTTTAGGAAACTACCATTTATCAAGTTCAGTATGGTATCAAAGAGGGATATTTGCAAAGAGGAATTTAAAGTGTACCTCCCTTTTCCAAACTTGTCTCTCTGAGGCAGGCATTTCTTCTTATGCTTCAGCCAAAACAATATATCAGAACAGGTCAGATGTAGAAGCAGATAGGATAACCCAGCTGTTTCCTGTTAAGCCAAATATTAAAGAGATTTCAAACATATAAAATAATGCCACCCTTCTCATTAAACTTTGGAAAAATATAAGGTTTTTCCATTAAAAATATTTTCCAAGAGGGCTGTAGACAAAGGTGGGCTGCACGCTCCGTCGGGAAGCCCAGCCCTGACCCCTCAGGCCAGCCAGCCGGTGCTGGCACGTCCTGTTCGAAGGGAGCCTCCTCCCAAACAGCCATCTCTGTCCCATCTGCAATGCGAACCCGAGAGCGCGTCTTTGAGCAGGAGGGTGTCGGCTGCTGTCCGTCTTTGCTCGGGCTGTCCCATCCCGTGGTGCTAGCAGCTTCAGAACGGCCACTCCGCTGAGTTGACCGGGGGAGCCTGTTTTTTTCGGCACAGCCTCTTAAGAGAGTAAATTATAATACAAAAGCTCAAACGTCTCCACTTCTGACATTTGTGCTACTAATGAGTTTCTTCTGTGTTTCACTTTGGGGGAAAAACATTACGTGTGAACACACTGTCACATACCCAGACTCCTGTTGCAGCATTCAGAAGCGGGCGCACAGTGTCGGTGTCTGCCTTGAGCCGGTGACCGGGCGCCGAGGCCACCTTTGAGACCCTGTTGTGTTGTGTTGCACTGTGGAACAGGTCTGCCCAAAGGAGGCCCAGTTGAAAACAAAATCTTCAGAACAATGGTTTTATCTTCAAATATCAGTTCCCTCGCAGCTGTTAAGAATGGTCACCTGCACCCCTTGAGCCCCTGCTCTGTCCCAGCACTATGTGAGACCCCCGAGAGGTGCTGCCCCCTCCAATGACCACCGGGCCAGCCCGGCTGGTGGAGGGCCTGCACCGAGCTCGAACCCGGGCCAGGCTGGGATCTCAGCCTGACCGACTGAGGGCCTCCTGCTTTCCCCTCAGCACTCCAGGCTTTTCTCGTGCCTTAATTTCCAAACAAATATAATATCCGAGCAAAATAATTGGAACTGATTGGAATAACAGGCTTAGCATTTTCTCTTAAATCATACTGGTATTTATTTTTTTTCTCAGATGACATATTTACAAAGACAGTTTACCCCTGTGGCTCACCCCTCCCTGTGAAAACTGCTGATGATCTTTGAATTTTCAACGGTAACCTGCTCGCCTCTCTCTGATTCCCTCTGACCCCCAGGACCGATGCCCTGTGGGCTGCAACTGAGGGGTCATTTGAGCCTTGTTCCCTTACCTGAGGTGCGCCGTGAGGTGTCTGAGGCTAATTCAGGGTTTGATAACAGACTTTTCTCATTCTGTGCTCTTATCCTGTTAAGCGGGTGTGGAGGTGCCAGTGATTCCTTCTTCCTAGACACCCGTGGTGCACCATGTGGCATCAATTACTCGTGTTATTGATAGATTTGTTTCCAGCAAGAGGTCAGTTAACTTGCTACACTTGAATGTGTAGGTTTTGGATTGGGTGAAATTATACCAAGGTGAATTCTGCTTATTATGGGAGAATCCCCAGGTCCTGCCAGGGCTCCCTTCACAGTTCTCAGTCAGTCTCTTTGTCAGCATCCTTTCTGCTCCTGTTCAGCTCAGAACCAAATATACTCCTACCTGGGTGACTGTGGCACATGGCTCCTGTGGGTCCCTGCCTCCAGGCCCTGGGGGGCCAGGGCGAACACCCGAAAGCACTGCGTGACCGTCTCCTTCACTGCCCCGCTCACAACCAGGCTCCTCAGCTGGGGAATCTGGCATCCCCAGCCCTTTGTCCCTGCCCGGTGTCACCTGGCTACCCGCTGTCCATGACCCTGTCTGCTGCATTTGTCCCCACACCATCCTGACCCTGTTGCGTCCTCCTCCCCCACCATAACGCAGCTGACTGCCCTTCTGTCCACCAAGCACCACAGGGATCCCTGGAGTGCACCGACCCGGGCGTGGTGAGACGTGGCTGCTGATGCGCCAGATGCAGGCGCATCCAACCCGCGGGCCGCACGCAGCCCAGGACGGACATGAATGCTGCCCAACACAAAATTGTAAATTTCCTTAAACCCTTTTTTTTTGCTCATCAGTTTTTGTTAGTGTTTGTCTATTTAATGCGTGGTCCACAACTCTTCCAGTGTGGCCCAGAGACGCCAAAGGGCTGGACAGCCCTGCCGGTAGCGCTTTCCCTGGAAATGCCCCCCACGGAGCAAGGAGGGGCTGCCTGCTCTGCCTGTCCCGCCACACCGCAACCCAGTTACTGACGTCTGTGGCTCCGCAGCAGTCACAAAGGGCTGCTTCGCTGAAATTCAAATACAGGTGCTCCAGCTGATGTTGTCTGTGTCCCCTCAGTGATGTGAATGCTTTCACTGGGAAGGACAAATAAGCCAGAGGCTGCAGAGAGATGGTGAGGGCTAGGACTCCATCGTTCCTGTCCACTTCACTTCTTGTAGGGGGCTCTGGAATGAGCCCTGGGGACAGGCAAGGGACGCACACAGCCCCCTAGCACAGCAGAACACAGAGGGTGGAATGTCTGTCCACCCAGCCTACGTATGCACCTTTTCGGGAGACTTGACTTAGGGTGATTCCTTCTCCGTTTTTCACGTGACTCATGTGGACTGCGGGCCTCCCCTCTGAGCCCACCGTTGGTCCGCTCCGTGCAGATGTGTCGAGGCTCCTTCTAAGGCTCCCAGGCCCGTGCGGGCTGCACATCACACACACCATGTACAGACTGAGCTCTGACCGAAGAGCCCAGGAAAGGTTTTTAATGGAGTCTCCATTGTTCAGGCGAAACATGCTCGAGCATCTTGAGGTTTTGTTTTGTCAGTGACGAGTGGGAGCAGGTGGTATAGACAATTCAGGAGATCACTTATCAGAGTGGTCAGTGAACCCCGAAGCTCCGGGTCCGCGGGCCTCCCTGAGACCTTCTGGTCCTTTTTAGCCCCAGGCCCTGGAGTCTGTGTCTGTCATGGCCAGGTGTCAACAGCAAGGCCTCCTAGAGGGGTGTCTCTGTGTGTCCTTCACAGCCCTGTGACCTTCACGGATGGCTCTGTCTGCTCACAGCGTGGCCGGCAGAGCCACCTGCATGGTTCTGCCTCGCAGTGGCGTCACCGGGGCTCCTGTTCCAGGAGGCGCCCACGAGGGGAGAGGGCCGCACACGCACACGCGTGCCGACGCGTCTGTGTGCAGGAGGCCCGTTGTCCTGTCAGGCACAAGCGGCCCGTGTGGTGACGCAGTGGCTCGCTTCCGGCTAAGAATTCTGACGATTTAGTGCCACACTTTAGAATCGGGCTAGATTTGTCAAGTGACTAAAAGTGAGGTTTTTCAGAAATTATTAAATAATTTTTTCAATGTGGAATTTATAGTCACAATTAGCACATCATGATGATGTTTCCAGGATAAAATCCAGCCGCTCAACTTCCCTGGCCACAGATGTACAACATAGATCAGTTTATTTTCGCAGGTCTGAAGAATGACCTACTGTAAATAAAGTCCCCAAGAAGACTTCTCCGGGAAAGAGGTGAACTTACAGTAATGTGGGTGATATATTATTAGTTCATAACTACGACCAGCGCTGCTTCAGAGGAAAGGACAGGGGTGAGAGGCCTAAGGAGAGGACGTGGGGTGTTCATCTCCCAGGCACCGACCGCCCGGTCGGTTCCGGGGCCTCTGTGTTGGAGGTGTTTTGAAATAGCCTGAGGGGAAAAGGGTTCTCTCCCTGAGAACGAGAGGTCACAGGGGTCTCCCAGAGCCAAGGACAGCATTGCTCATGGGACAGGGGCAGCTTACACGGGACTGAGCAGGCTGGCACCTCTGCCTCGGTTTAGAGGAGGGATCTGGTTGGCTGTCTGGCCCCGCGGACCGGCGCTGGGAGTGCAGGCACAGCTGCAGGTGCCACGCTGCTGCGTGGCAGGTGGCGTGGAAAGGGTGCCTAGAGTGTCGCCATGCAGACTCTCTCAGGGAGGGGTCGATTGAGCCAAGTCTCTTGGGATCGGCAGGGTTTTCCCCACAGGTCGGTGAGAGAGGAGCCCCCCCAGCAGGTGGGGGCGGCATGTGAGGACAGAGGGTGAGAGGAGGCTAGACCAGGAGGCAGTCACAAAAATGACACGGCTACTCGGACGGTGATAGGAAGGGGGTGTGAGGATTTTGGATCTTCGAGAGTTCAGAGGTTCTGACCCACTAAGGTCGGTCTTTTTGTGAAGCGCCAGCTTTCCATGGCGGTCTTTAAAGCAGCCCTCCCCACCCCCACCCCCACCCCACCCCTAGCCTTTCCACCCCACCCTCGTAGAAAGGGTCAGAGGCCTGGGGAGCAGCTTCCTCGCTGGTCACAAGCGCAGGGCTCCCCGTCCCAGCAGGAGCTGGGGCTCTGGAAGAGGCTCATCATAGCATCACTATCGGCCCTTCTCCTTCCTGTTGCTCATTTATTCAACTTTAAGCATAGTTATTTTTGGAGTAACACTTTGGAGTTAATTCACCTTCTGCCTCAAAAATACCACCTTTTCCCTGTAATTACTGTGTGCAAGAGGTTCCTTAATGCCTTCCTAACATGACGGTGCCCTGAACACACTCCAGAGTAAAATGGGACCTCACTAGCCATTTGACTCGCTGTGTTTTTAACTGTCTGTTTTCTCCCTGGCTGGTGATGAGAAAAGTGAGCCCCTGTGCAGAATCGTTGCCACACCGTCCCCACTTGCTCTCGCTCGAATTGGAACGCTGGGAGAATCAGCAGGGCCTTCCCTACAGGTGCCCTCAACCCTGCCTTTCCTCTCTCCCCAGGTCACGCCATATTTAAACTCACATATCTAAGCAATCACGACTATAAACACCTCTACTTCGAATCTGACGCTGCGACCGTCAACGAAATCATGCTCAAGGTGAGCGTCCTTCCCGGGCTGGCACTGGGTGAGTAGGGCAGACATCTGCTGGCCTGAGGCTCCCCCACGCTGGCGGGGCTCTCGGGCCAACTTTGCAGAGGAGGAACCCAGCCAGTGAGGTAAGTACTGCGCCGAGGGCCACGCCATGGGTCAGCTGTCCTGTACCCACTTCAGCCAAAGCAGGACTCCCTTCGGCTTCCTCCCAGCCCCCTCGTAATCCTGATTCTTCATGTATTTATTATCCTTTTAGGCACCATTTTCTTTCCTTCCATCCATCACCAGGAGCCCCTTGAGGCCCTTGGAACGAATTCTGAGAAGTTACTGTTGTTTGAAGACACCTTAGTGTGCCCGAGATTTGAGCAGCCTGTTCTAAACACACCCGCCTTGGTGCTGGAGCCGGACATTGCCGTGTCTCGGCAGAGCACCTTCATGAGCCAGGCCAGCACTCGAGATACTGCGGTGATAGGCCCAGTCCCTGCCCCCGGAGCGTCTCCTCTGTCAGAGGACACAGACATTAAGCATGAAAACCATAAGCTGTGAAGAGGCAGGGAGGCAGGGCCCAGCGCAGTGTGGCGGGGGCACTGCAGCAGGCCCCTGTGGCTGGAGCAGAGGAAGGCTGGAGGGGCCAGGCCACCCAGAGCCAAGCGGCCTCGGACTGGGAAGAGCCCCCCGGGATCTTGCTGGTTCGGGAGGACTGGGATAGGGCCCGAGATGCGCCAAGGCGCCACCCAGGCCGCAGTCTGTGCACCGCGCTCTGAGTGGCCCTGGAATAGTGGTTTTCAGACTTCCAAACTGAGAATTGTTTCTTTAACACGGTAAGCGCGGCGTCCTTCCCTGGGGACTGACAGTGGACTTTTTGTTTGGGCGGCGTCGGTGTGTGGGACCGGCAGTATCAAGGTTAAAAACAAATGTGATTGTAATGAAGTTTCGCACTGGCTGCACCACTGTGCGCCTGTTTGTTCTCTAACCCAACACCCGTCGAGTGGTCGCCGGCCGCCGCCTGAACGGAAAGCCCAGCAAAATCGGCTCCACGCTTAATGTGTTAAACTGATTCTTATGTAGATGATCAGATAGAAAAAAACAGCTGCTTTGGCAGAGCAGGTTTTAGAGCCAGAGGGGCCCTGAGTTGCATGATGCTGGCTGAGCACGTCACCTCTCAGGGCCTCAGTTTCTCGGCCTGTGAAATGGGGGTCATGGCAGCCCACTGCACCCCACCACCGCAGGCCTGTTAGAACACGAACCACATGAGGCGTGATAACCCTGCTTAGGTGGTTGTCCCCCCTCTCCTTAGCGTGGAAGTCATCAAGTAATAGCAACAGACAGTAGCAAGGCTGCACCAAGGGCTGCGCGGTGCAGGGCCTGGGCTGAGCAGGACCCTTCACATATCCCGTGTCATGGAATCTTCCCAACTCGGGGGTGCAGGGACGTAAAGTTGTTCCCATGTCCTATGAAAACGGGGGCTCGGGGAAGAAGTCGGGCAGGACCGTGAGTGGCAGAACCGGACCTGAGCCCAGGTTCGGCGGGTCCCGGCACCTGTGCCCCTCGCCGCCTAGAGGAGTGTGGACTTAAGGAGTCAAATGGGGGGTTTGCATAGAACGGAAGTGTTTTACAGAAATGTTTTAAGGTCACGTCTTCATGGCTGCAAAATACTTTTCAAGTAGTAGATGAGAACTGAAAACACAGTGCCCCGGGAGGGCACTCGGGAGCCGAGACTCGGGAGCGTGGAAGTGGGTGGCCGGTGGGGTCCACAGAGCACCAGGGCCGCAGCTGCCACCATCGGGCCGGCCGCGGGGACGGAGTGCCCACCTGCAGCGCTGAAAGCCAGCAGGCTGAGAGTCACGTGCGAAGTCATCACCAGGCAGCACGGGGGCTTGTGCAGAGTGTTCGGGGAGTAGGTAAGAAATATTCCATCACCCCGTCAGGGCTGGGGTTTTTTTATAGCCAGCATTAAAATATTCAAGACTTGAGAAGGATTCTAGTAAAATTATAATCCTGTGTTTGACATCAAAATAATTTTCCCAACAGCAGATTGATGGCAGGAACACAGGTTTGTGACTTTAGTACGAGGCGGTGGAAGAGCAAGTGCAGAGAAATCATTTTGCGGGACCAAATGCTCCCCCGAAGCAGATGCTTCCCTGCAAAATCCCCGAGGCCCATCGCCGCCCCTAAAATGTCTGTTTTCATATCAAAATGTTTGTAGAAATTCTGCATCATGCACGAGACTCCGGGAGAGTCACAGCGCGCCCGGGCCTGATGTAGTTAGAGAGCCAACGACCGTGGGCCTGATGGAAGATTAGATTTCCCTTCTCCCGTCTCTGCGTTTTATGGCAATTTAAATACTTAGCGTTATCTGCCATTCCCACGGTGTCTTCGTGAGCTTCACACTAACACCGAACGACTGAGGCCCCTGCCCCTGGTCCAGTAACTTGGTGGAAATGCTTCCGTCAGAGGCTCCTCAGGGGTCGTCTTAGACTCAAGTGACGCAGGTGGCGGTTCTGGAATCCAGGCGTTTTCCACACAGTGAGGGTTTTGTACTGAAGCTAGAGGGGGAAACGGGGGCCAGAGGCTGAGGTCAAAGAAACTACGGTGAACGGGCAACTCCATCAGGTTATTCCCATCGTGCTTTTCTCTGCGTAGAAACATGAACGTCTCCCGTTTATTGAGCACCGCCTGCATGCATTCAGCCCTCACAGCTGTCCCCATTTCAGAGATGAGGAGACAGAGGCCCGGGGCCCCAGCGTGCGTGAGGGCGGGGCGTGGGCCGGAAGCCCACCCTGAGGAGTACAGAGCCACCCTTCCCGCCCCGAGACGTGAGCGCCGCGCGGTGTGTGGTCCCGAAGTCTGCAGGCTCGGAGAGGGGTCTCGGAGGAATCATTGGTCTCTTCAAATCGGGTTCTTCTCATGATCGAGTGATGGAAACTGTGGCTTTATTGGCCATGAAAACTCCCTATATTTTTATGCCTCGAGCTGTAAAATGCATTGGAAGTGAAACACTCTATAGTGCATAAAATTGTGCAAGTTTTAAGCCACAGCGTATTAACCAGCTAATGGCAGACCAAAGGGCATTTTTATCTTTTGATTATTACATTAATCTTCCATTAAAATTATCTATGTGATTATCACAAAGCACTGAAGATAATAAATTTAGGAAATAGTTGGCTTGTTAAGGATCGTTTTTAAATGCTTTTGTCAAGTTATATGTGCCAAAAATAAACTGAAAACACTAGGTTGGCTGAATGTGCAAACAATATAATCCAAAGATCACTCTCATTAAGAATGGTAAAACCTCTTATTTCCACACACTGTCTGCAGTGTCCCAAGTCGTCAGCCCGGCCCTGCAGCCCTTATGATTTATTGCTCTCAGCTGGTAACGTGGCGAGGCAGTGGGCCAAGCGCGTCAGGCCTTCTGTGCGCACACACCAGCCTTTCGTGCCTGCTGGCAACTGTCAGAGCAGAAAGTTTGTAGGGGACACGGTGTCGGAGCCTCGCCCCCCCTCGTCAGGTGTGCCCTCCCGCCCTGCCTCCCCCACGCACCAGCGGGTTCTTTCTCAGCATCAGCAGGGGACTCCCCAGTTCTGGGGCAGGACATGTGGCCTGAAGAGGAGAGTCAGCAGAGAGAGTGGCGGTTTCTCTAGCCAAAAGTATTCAAGTTTCTAGTCATAACTTCATATATTTGAGAGTGACGAGAAATGGTGTTTGCTCACCAAAAAAAAACCCTCCAGCCAGAGGAGCTGGGGGCAGCAGGAAACCTGCATGTGAGGAGGTGGGGGCTGGGTGCCTCTGGGAAGGCAGGGCCTGGAGAACTGGAAGTCTGTCGGTCAAGGGCCTGACCCCCTAGTCCAGATCCTGGCCCAGGCACTAGCTTTGGGAGCTTAAGTGGCATTACCGTTCTGTGGTTTTCATTCCTATGATGTTCTCGTCTTTCCAACGAGGAAAGTGGGGCTCAGAGGCAGCTGGTGTGAGCAGCACAGACTCTGCGCTCTGAAAAGCCACCCCGCTGGCTGACAGGCCCGGCCCAGCGCCTGTGCTCTCCCGGCCTCCGGGTTCCGTCCCAGAGCAGCCCCGGCCCCAGCCTGCCAGGTGCCGTGACCCCTGGACTCCAGGCTTGGGACAGCGCCTGGCCCGCTGCACCCAGCCCGGGTTCCCTGTCGTCGCCCTGGCGAGCAGAGAGTGGCTGCTCGCAAGTGACCTGGCTGTGTCCTCTTGCTTTCTAGGTCAACTACATCCTGGAATCACGAGCAAGCACTGCCCGGGCTGACTATTTCGCTCAAAAACAAAGGAAACTGAACAGACGTACAAGCTTCAGCTTCCAGAAGGAGAAGAGATCAGGACAGCAGTGACGCTGGCCGCCAGCCTCAATCCGCCGCCGCAGCTCTGAGCCGGCCTGCCAGGGCCAGGGCGCCCAGAGTCCCCACCCCGCAGGCCATGGTCCTGGGGGGAGACCAGCAATGGCTGTCTTGAGCAGTGCCCAGGGCCAGGCGACCCCAGGGGAGCCACGCGCTGCCCAGCCGGTGGCAGCCGGTCGGCCCGCCCAAGGGTGTACATAGCCATGCCCAGACATTTCCTTGCAACTTGATCAAATTTCTTAAACGAAGAACAAAAATGTACATTTCTTTTTTCCTTTTAATAAACAGGTGTACTCTTTATCGCGGTTGGTATGACGGACCATTATTTGGGGCAGAGGATTGATTATGTTATTCACTTTAAAATCTGTTCCCATATTGAACAGGCAGATTAGAAAAGCTTTGGCTCGATTTCTCAGAAGAAATGTTTAGGGCTTAGTCAATAGTTTTAACTATGCCATTTGTTTAAATGAGCACGGCGCTTTGAGGGCGGCACCTCACTGAAGTTAGGGCGTGTGTCCGAGGCAGTGCCGTTTCCCCGCAGCGGCCCCCCCAGCCCGTCCCCCAGCCCATCCCAGCACCTCTCATTTCGGAGCGGCGACTGCGCGGAGAGCAGGGGGCGCTGGGAGGAGGGGGCAGCGGCTGGGCTTTGGGTCATGCTCAGCCCCCGGCTGGAAATGGTCTCTTCCATTCGTAAGTAGCAAATGTCCGTTTCAACTAGAGGTTAGTCCTGCACGTGGGTTTTTCTGGACGCTTCCCCGCTCTGCTGACTTGGAAGGGCCTCTATTCCCTCTCTTCGTCGCCATGCAGAGCCAGCCTCGCTGTCAGGGCCGGCTGGAAGCTGCCGCTTTCCACCACGGCAGGGAGCACAGTGGGCAGACACCCGGGGCACAGGGGGACCTGCGTCCCCGGTGGGAAGGCGAGGACGCGCGTCCTCCGACACCACACCTCTGGCCACGCCAGTTGCCTCTGCGGTCCTCACCAGCCTCCAGGGTCCCTCGCAGGGTGACGTCCTTTCACACCATCCTGGCCAGGGTCAAGGACCCGACGTTTCACTGAGGACCTGCGTTTCCAACAGTTTTTTAATTAGTTGTAGAGGAAGAGCTGTGATGAAAACAGCATCTCAGAGTCGAGCATATTCTTTGCCCAAGGGGTCTTTTGAACCAGTTCCTTTTTCGTTCCGATCTCTGTCCGGCCAACAGAAGCACCCTTTCCTAGCGTCTTCCATCCCTACCCACCCAGAAACAACAAAAGGAATATTATTTGTAGCTTGCTATCTGTATTTGAATTTTTAGCAATTTTATACTTAGATATCTTTGAAAAATGTAAATGACTAATTTGGTCGTTAAGCCTGTGGCATATTCAGTATTAAAATAAAAGGCATATAAGCACCATCTTTGCGTAGTGCTTTGAATTCTTGAAGTCCTGAGAACCTTACCCTGCAGACGGCAGCCCTGCGGCCAGCCGCTCTGGGTGGTCATGGGGGCGGTGCCAGACGTCCGTGAAGCGCCCCGGCACCTCCTGGACGCCGAGCCAGCCAGGATGACCCTCCTCACTCCAGGTGGCATTGACCTCATCGCCTCCTCCAGCGACGGAATCCACACCCTCCTCGTGGGCTGTCACAGCACACTCAGTTCACACGACGTGTGTCTGCCGAAGCAACAACGTACGGGGACGCTGTGTCACCGCCGCCCCGGTCCGCCACAGGTCAGGACTGACTGGACCCCTCCCCTCGGCCTTCTCACCGCACGGCTGGACTTGGAGACCAGACGGTGAGCTCTGCTCAGGGACAGGCTCTTCACAGTAGCAGGAGGTCAGCACCCAAGTTACCCTGAAGTGAGTCGACAGGCCCCCATTCCCCTGTCCAGGAGCTTGTCCCGACCTGGCTCAGGTGTGACCCCCGACCCGAGGTGATGCTATCTCCCAACTGTGAGATAGGACAGTTCTCCCAGGACTTCGCCCAGTGTGGGTAGCCTGGCAGGCCTGGGCAGGGGTCCCTGGAGCCCTGGCCTCAGCTGGTCACTGCGCACCGCCCCCACGGCTGTGTGCCTGGCCCCTGTGACCCCCACAGTCAACCTCTGACAGGGCCCGTTGTCACCTCCGCGGCAGAGGCAGGGCCTCGTCTTAGGTCCGGGACACACCGTGGCTCCGCCCCAATGGCCGCTGGGCGCTGACCCCACAGCCAGTGTCTCTGTGGCCCTGAGCCTGGCACTGCCTCCTGGGGGCCTCCGAGTCCTCATGAGTGAACGAAGGTGCTGGCATAGGCGACCTCTGTGGACCTTTCTAGAGAATGTCTTCCCTGTCTCAGAGCCACAGTGAGCCCACCTTCCTTCCTGGGGTTTCAGTTTGCCAAACCTGCGGAAGCTGCTCTGCTTCTGAACGAGAATTCTCAGAGCTGAGAAATCCTGAGTGGGGCAAAAGCAGGTTTACAGTTGTTTGTATGGCAAATACAATAATAAATAACAATACAGGAATAAACACACTCTGACCAGCATGGACCAGTGGGTTGGGCATTGTCCCGCCAAGCAAAAGGTCGCAGGTTCAGTCCTGGTCTGGGCACGTGTGAGCGGTAACCCATCTATGTTTCTCTCTCACATCGATGTTTCTCTCCCTCTCTTTCTCACTGCCGCTCCCCCACCACCACCACAAAGGCAAGTTAATTAAAAAGAAAAGAAAAAGAATAAACTGTTCCGGCACTCACAACTGTCAACCTACTCTTGCCCACCCTGGACCGGGTGTCATTTAGTCCAGCCGCTACCTGGGAAGTAGCTGATCTCTCCCAGAGTCTTTGAGTCTCTGCTTGCACACGTCCAGCGACAGGGCGCTCAGCACCATTCAGGTCATCGTTTTCCTTGCTGGCCCATGTGGTCACCTTGGCTGACCACTGACAGCCCGCCAGGATCCACTCAGCACCACGCCACCGCCTGTGCAGCCCTGAGCCCTGGCCCGTGAGCTCACGCACACCACACGATGTTCCTGCCTCCGAGTTGGGGGCAAGCATGGGATCTGCCAACCGCTCCCCGTGGGCACTGGCGGGCCAAGGGTCAGGGGAGCCGCGGCTGAGGCTCCGCAGCTGCGTCCGCTCCTAGCTCCTCTGCTCATCAGCCTCACAACCCCAGGTAAGTGGTTGCCTTCTCTGCGCCTCAGTGTCCATGTCTGTAAAATGGGACGAAATGCCCAGTTCTCACAGCCGGGATCAGATTGAATGAGACGATGTATGCAAAGTGCCTGGTGCCTAAATACTTCATAAATGGCAGCATGATGTTGACCTCTGTCGTCTCAGTCCCATTGCCTGAATGCCATGGGCTTCCCAGTAGTGCCCTCTCTATAGGGGCCCAGCTGTGCCGCGCTGTGCCCTCGAGTTTCAGAGCCCAAAGAAGCTGCCCGTGGTAGCTGCCAAGACCAGCTTCCTCAGTGCCAGGAAGGAGGGCACGCGGGAGCCAGGCCTCAGCCTTCTGCCTCAAGGACAAGGGGCGTGGCTGGGGCCTGCACCCAGTCCAAGTCCCAGAGCTGCCCCCTTGAAAAGCAGACCCTGGCCTGGCTGGTGTAGCTCAGTGGATTGAGCGCGGGCTGGGAACCAGAGGGTCCCGGTTTGATTCCCAGTCGGGGCACATGCCTGGGTTGCGGGCCAGGTCCCCAATGAGGGCCATGTGAGAGGCAACCATACATTGCTCTTTCTCCCTTCCTTCTCCTCTCTCTGAAAATAAATAAATAAAATCTTTAAAAAAAGAAAAGAAAAGCAGACCCTGGAGTCAGGCAGATGGCCTCGGAGTCCAGCTCTGCCTCCTGGTCGGTGTGTCCTTAGATGAGCTACTTGGATTTCCAGTCCCTCATGAGCACCTGCCCCCGCCTCTGTTTAAGCCCTCTAGTAAGGCTAATTACTATTTTATTAACCGATTTCTCAGTGCACCTAACCCTCATTTCACAGATGAGGAAACTGAGGCAGAGAGCAGCAGAGCCCCTCACCGGAGGCCATGCAGTTGGGAAGTGGCAGAGTTGGCTCTCCCACCTCCCACCTGCCCCCACAAGCTGTCCCCAGCCTGGCAGGACCTCCCTCCATCTCGGCCGATGTGGCCCAAACACCCCAGGTCCCGAAGGCTGGCTGAGGCTCTGCTGGGAGGACCCCGCTATTTGGGAAGCAGCCAAGGAGCAGGGAAAGGGTTAAGCCTGTCTTGTCGGGTTCCCACCAAACACCTCTGCTTAAACCCCAAGTCCCAGGAGAGGGGCGTTTGCTGCACTCGCCCTGATCTGCGATCTGCGAAGCCCTGTAATCTTGGCAGCCTAATGGGATTATACTCCAAATCACCGCGGCCTGTTCATTACCCCTGTAAACTCCTCCGACAGAGGAAAACTTCCATAAAACGCGCTCTGCAGCCCTCGCCCGACTTCCCTACTCTCCTCCCTGATTAGACAAACAGATGCTGAGGTCTGGAATGAAAAAATAATGTGCCCATTCATTCATTTTTCTGACAAGTCACAGTAGATTTTAACTGCCAATGAGTGACCTCCCGGAGGTGCCCACCAGGCAGCGGGTGACAATTTCCACCCCGCCCCTGCCCCTGCCTGGCCTCCTCCTGGGACCAGAGCTGGCTGCAGTCTGAGCCTTCTCCTCACTCTGGCCTGGCCCGAAGGATGTGTGCCGCTGGGGCTCTCGGCGGTCAACATGCAGAGCGGCTGGGGGCCTCCTCGGGCAACCAGGACGCAGCCGTGGCTGGACTCACGCAGGCCTGTGCAGGAATTGCAACCCTGAGCTCGTGACGAGTGCAGCTGGGTGACGAGGACGTCTCGAATCTCTCGGAGCCTCAGCTTTTCCGTCTGTAAAACGGAGATAGAGAGCTCACTTCCGTGGGGAGGGCTCAGGGGCGTGGCTGGGCTGGCATTGTGCTTAGCTCCCACTTCGGGTTCCTGGGACGGCTGTGACAGGGACGAAACAGGACACCCAGTGCCAGGCCCTCTCTCCACCCTGACCTCAGGTGCCCTTGGGCTTTGCAGACAGGCTGGTCACTGGCTGAGTCACAGGATCACAAACCTGGCCGGCGGAGGAGCCCCTCTGGCTCCCGCCACACGTGCCCACTTCCCCACCCTCCACCCCTCCTGGAGCCAGATCCCCTGACCCTGGAGACAGGCAGGGAGGGCGTCGGTGTAAGGGTCAGTGATTCCCCAGTGCCCCCCACCACCACGGCCAGCACATGCCTCACCCTGCGAACGGCACAGCCAGTCCCACCTCCGAACGCCCTCTTCACGCCCCTTCTGTGGCCCATCCCGGAAGGGACTCAGCCACAGACCCCCTAAAGGCAAACCCACTCCTGGGAGCCGGGGTCTGAGTTGCAGTCGGGTGCCCAGCCCAGGCCTGGCATCACCCCTTCACCCCCAGATGTCTGAGCACATCCTTTAGGCAGGGCTGTTCTAGGCCCTCGGGCTGCTGTGAGTGGGAACCCAGAAAATGGCGTCCTCTGGGCCCCTCACCTGGCTGGGAAGGCCGGCTTTAACTGAGGGTTCCGGGGGAGATGAGAGCCAGAGCTCCAGAGCTGCTTAGGGGGCCAGGCCAGGGCCGGGACCCAAGGAAGCCCGGCACCAGCCCCAGGGAGCCCAAGCAGCCCAGCGGGTGAATGCGCAAAGAGCCTCAAGGCTGAGCTGAGGACCTGCAGAAGGAATGAAAACCTGCTTCCCTGCTGTGTGACCTTGGACCCGTGACTCAACCTCTCTGAGCCACTTTCTCATCTACTCAACGGGACAAAAATCCCACCTTCAGGGAGTCACGGGAGGAGTAAATAAGATGATGTCATAGGCCCACGCATAGCAGGGGATCAGGAACAGGTGGCGTGCAGACAACGGTGCCCTGTCACACAGTCACTGGCACACACAGGCTAGGCCCTCTCCCGACCGGGGCTCAGGGGGCAGCCCTGTACCCCCAGGGAAGCCCCCGGGTCCAGCTGGGGGCCTGCGCCCTCCCTCCAGGGCCCCCGCCTGCCTCGGCCCAGTTGCCCAAGGCAGGGTTCACGTCTTTATGCGTTAACTCTGTGAATACATAAGAAATACTGTGGAGCTAATTCTTTTTAAAATGATAAAATTTGTCTATATTATAGCACTCTAGCCCCCAGCTTCCTGAAAGCTAAAAATATTTTAATGTCATATTTCCATGTAAATTTTACTTTAGAATGTAATACCCTTTTAACATACATTAAATTTTTAGCATTCTTCAAGCCCTTGACTCCTTTAAGGGCCCAGCTGACGTGCGTTGGAGGGAAGGCCTGGGGGAGGCTGTGAATTAGCAGAGAGAGTTCAGAAGCCGGGTTACCCCCAAACCTCCGTGCCCCCCTCATTGTGGGAGTTGCTCCACGGGCTGCGGAGTATCCGAGCCAAACCCCGGGACCCTGGGGAGGTGTCCGAAGTCTGGGCTTCCTTACAGGAGGGAGTGGCTGTGGCTGGTGGCTTTCCTGGGGCGCCGGGAGGGCCTACCACAGCAGCGGCCCAGGTCAGGGGAGCCAGATGGCTGGAAGCCAGGAGCCTGGGTTCTCATTCTGCCACTGCCAACAAGGGACCTCGGCACGCTCTCTGCGTTTCCTCTTCCAAAAATGAGGCCAAGGTCAGAGGTCATGAGCAGGTTATCAGCTCCACAGAGGAGGGGACCTCCAGGTTGACTTGGCTGGCCTTGGGGGCCCAGCGTGACGATGTGCGTGAGCCAGAGCGTCCCGCTGTGACAGATCTGTGCCCCGCTCCAGTTCCTAGAGTGAGACCTCATCACCCAGCAACGCAGGGACTTTGCAAAGCCCCACAGCGGGCCCATGGGCTGTAGCCTCCCGTTAGTTCTCTCCCTGGGGCTCGGCCAAGGGCAGCCTGGGGAAGATTCTGCACATGGCAGGGAGGGTCCACAGCAGCCTTTGGGGGGGAAAGGGGGTGGCATCCCATGCCCCCCTGGGCCTGCAAGGCCGGGGTGTTGGGCCTGCCCAGGGCACTCAAACTCTGGATTCTGGGGCTGAACTGACCTGGGCCCACACCCTCCACGTGAGTCACCATGCAGGGTCCCTGAGTGAAACCTCGGTCTCTCTGAGGGCCCAGCAACAGGGGCAGAACCAGCCAAGCCTTCCTCGTGGGGCTGCTGGGAGGGAGGGCCCAGCACGGGAGGGGTTGCTGTGAACACGTGGCATGTAGCAAAGCGCCCGCTCGGCCGTCTGTCCAAGCAGTCATTAGCCAGGACCAGAAATTTACAAGGTGGAGACGTGAAATTCAGTGAGACGGACAGCTCTGCTTTCTAATCACTTTCAGGGGATGATATAATGCATCGATTGACGGCGAAGACCCACCGTTTGGGCTCCAACCAGTGTCTGTGGCTAAGGCAGCAGGCTTGTTAACTTAGACTCACAGCGCACGTCTCCGTCCCGCAACAGGAAGGCATGGTGGGAGCGAGCTGCTGCTGTGGGTGCTGGGGGCGCCTGGGGACCAGGCGGGGACCCCTCTGGAGCCTGCCCAGAAGAAGCTCACGGACTCCCTCCCAGGCAGCCACTAAGAAGATGAGAAGCTTCCTGGTGGGGAGTGAGTTCCCCAAATCTGGAGGAATATAAGCACTCAGCGTTCATTTAGCAAGTACAGAAATGACCCGACTCAGAGCCGCATGGTCCATGGGCCGAGACCCGTTCTCTAGGGCTCAGGTGGTCAGATGTCTGTCACGGGAGCTGCTGTGCCTGGGGACTGCAAGCAGACACGTGCTCCTCCCCACGCACCTGAGGACACTCCTGGGTGAAGGCTCCCCTGGCCCCGATGACCCTAACAGGAGGATGACAAGCCGGTGGGTGCCTGGCGAGGACAGATGCTGAGGCGAGAGGGACCCTCCAAGCAGGAGGAGGGACAGTGCCAGGCAAGGGCAGCCCCGTGGGCTCGGGGGCCTCGCTGCGGGGCTGTGGCTGTGGTTCCACAGGGGCTGGGAGCGCAGGGGTCGCAAAGACGCCTGCCGAATGGCTGTCTTCATCATGACCCCGTAAACCCTCTATAGAAAGGGGCCCCTGGTGGCTACTCATGGATCACTGGCTCCTCCCACCCATGTTGGGGCAGGAGGGGGCTTAGAGGGAGGGACCTGCCTTGTCTCTGCCCAGGATGCCGCAAGGGGCCCTGGCGGAGCAGCTCCCCACTGACACCCACGCCTCCCAACACCGAGACCAGCCCTTCGTCAATGCAAGTGTCGCCGGTAGACAGTCCAGCAGCCGCCCTACAGCACCTCCACCACCCCCAGCTCTGCTGTCCCCCTTCTGGGCTCACTCTCTCCTTCTGAGAAGAGCGTCCCCCATATGGCAAGAGGGACTTGGACAAGTCTTCAGAGCCTCAGGAGGGACGTCCCTCCCAAATACCATAGACACATCCCAGGCCAGGTCCCTGATTGGCCTGGCAGGAGTCACATGTCCATCCCTGGGCCAGTCCCTGTGGTGGGGTTAACTACTGTGACCAGAAGCAGCCCCTTCAGGGCCACAGGGCTCAGGGGAAGGGACCCTCGTTACCAGAGCAGAAAAGGGGCAGAAGACCAGTGAAATCAATGGACCTCTTCAGCAGTGATTAGGTGCCAACCTCTGTGCTAAACACCCTTTTGTGTTTTCTCAAAATCACCGAGAAGCTGGCCCATTCCATGATAAGAAGGCTTAAAGGGTGAAGGGACTTTGCCCAGCGAGGAAGGGGCAGTTGCAAGACACAGACCTGCTTCTGACTCCAGACCCAAATGTCTGAGGGCCTCCCGTCAACCTCAGTGTCCCCGGGAGCAGCAGTGTGAGTGTGCACACGAATGTGTGTGCATGTGTGTATATGTGTGCATGTGTGAGTGTGTATGCATGTGTTCATGTGTGTGCACTGTGTGTGTGTGTGTGTGTGTGAATGTGTGAGCATGTACACAACCACGCGTGTGTGAGTTCAATCCCTGTGCGGCCGCTCATCCCCCTCCCCCCAGGCAGGGGCACACCCGCTCACACACCCGCTCACACACCTGCGCCTGCTCTCGGGGGAGGCTGTGCTGGCCTCTGAGCAGCCCGTCCGCAGCCGCACAGCTGGCCGCCATCTCGGCCCACATTTCCCCGTCACATCCTATTTGCAGAGCCGTGTCGGTAACAGACCCACAGGAGTGTCCAGTTAGGGCTTTTTCAGGTTGAGAAGTATTTTCCACAGAGCCTCTAGTTTTTCCAACAGAAAAGGGATGTGAACAGCCCTTCTGCCTCCCGTGGGGGGTCGACATCGACCAGGGGCACCTTCCTCAGGCCGCCCCAGTGAACAGGTCGCCTTAGGGGTCACCCTGAGGTCCTGTATCATCCCATTTAACAGAGGAGGAGATTAAGGCTCGGGAGTTGTATAATTTTCCCAAGACCACACAGCAGCGCTAGGGTTTGAACAGGGCCTCTCTGGCCCCTAAGCTCTTGCTTGTCACCATCCCATCCACAGCCTCCCTGCAGATGCCTGAGCTGTGCAGTGCCTGCTGGCCTGACCTCAGGACCGCCTCCTCCAGGAAGCCTGCAGGGCTAGCACAGCCCACCTCTGCCCCTCAGACTCTCCCCCACGGCTTTACAGAGCACCCAGGACTGTACAGCGCTGGGTGGCTTTGACCCCCTATGTCATCGTCTTAGCCAAAGCACTTTGACTGTAGGAGAGGAAGGCGGTGATGGTTCGGGGCAAAGGGGCTCCTGCAACAAGCCGCCACCCTCGGCACAGCCGGGCCCTCGAGGACGGAGCCGCATTCCCTTTCTCGGAGTCCCGGGTTGTCAGTCACCTCTCCTCCGTGTCTCCTTTTCGGACCCCCAGGTGGCGAGGACACCCCTACCTCAGGTCCCCACAACCACCCTCATGTCACCGCCTCACCTTTGAGCACCAACTCCCAGGGGGCTGCAGCGGGTCAGCAGCGCCAGCTCTGACGGGGCCAGGGAGGGGCTCCTGGGCGGGGCGTGTCCCTCTGTCCACAGGAAGTCAGGAGCATGGAGGTGGTGACCGCACAGTCGCCTGCCCTCTCCTGTCCAGACACTCTTCCTTAGGGCGAGGCCAGCTGTCAGCTTCCGGGAGCAGGGACCACACCTGCTTTTCTTCATCAGTGCCTGGCACATAGTACGCGCTCAACAAATACTTGTGAATGAATGTTAAGAGGGGGCCTCGTCCCCGAAGGGTTCTATGGACACAGAGGTTTGGGAAACGCTGCGCTGACATGGCTAGGCAGGTTCCTCTCCAGCAGGACCACTCAGAACCTTCAACAGGCCACCAGGCTCTGTGCTCCCGGAGGGGGTGCCCTTTTCACCGAAGCGCATGTTCGCATTTCCAGGACTGGGGCAGCTCGGAACAGGGGTTAGCCGTGCCGGTCCGGGCAACCCGAGGGAAGCCGTGTCAGGCACTGGCTGGGAGCGTGGTGTCTGGCGTCAAGCAAACCCGTCTGCAACCTATTAGCTCTGTGACCTTGGGCAAGTCACTTCACCTCTCTGGGCCTCAGTTACCCCACACACTTCCTTGGAGATCGCCAGGGCCACTCCACCTTCGTCCAGGCTGCCATCATCGCCCTCCTGGACCACACAGCAATGGCCGCCCCCGGCCTCTCTGCTCCCACCTGCTCCCAGCCCCGAATATGAGCTCTGGGCCCAGAGGACTCAAGTCCGCCGTGCTCCCCACTCACCGTGTCCCCAGAACCCAGAGCAGACCTGGCACAAAATAACATTTGCTGAACATGTGTGTGAGTGAGTGAATGAATGAGTATTCCTATGAGAACACTCTGAGTTAATCTGCAGCAGGCATGGCCTGGCCCAGCAGCCCGTGGCCACCCCCACCCCCGCCCTGGCCCTCTCCTATACCTCAGCCTGGCTCAAACCTAAGGGAAGTCCGAGTCCTGCCCAACAAACATGTATTCAAGTCAAGTAATTACGGTATATCTTACTGGAAGTTGGCAGACAGCAAAAGATGATTGGATAAATTCTCATATGCACATACAAACAGTAGCCTCCCCCTCTAGAGGGTGCTAGAGGCTCGAGGCCCAGGCAGAGGACCCAGATGCACAAGCTCGTTGCTTCTATCCCACGCCCGGTGGCAGGACCACAGCGCTGCACCCATTACACAGATGAGGAGAGCAAGGATCAGAGCGCTCAGTGACTCACCCCAGGTCACACAACCAGAGGGAACCAAGGCAGAAATTTCAACCCAAGCCCCACAGTCTTAACCCTCCATTGTTTTTTTTTTTTTTTTTGGTAAGAAGCATGGGACCTTGGGAAGAACACAGCTCTGGAATCTGGATTGAAATCCCAGTTCTGCCTCCCCTCCTATGTATGGCATGGGGCCAGTTTTCACCTCTGTGAGCCTCTGTTTCCTCACCTGTAAAATGGGGCTAGTAATCCCTTCTCTACATGGTCATGAGAATTAAACGAGCTAGTAAGTGGGAGAGCGAGTTTGGAGGTTGAGCCGATTTTGTGGCTGTGTATGTTCAGAGGGACAGAGAGACCTAAGAAGTGGGTGCCTTGAAGATGAAGCCCTGCTCTGACTGGTGTGGCTCAGTTGGTTGGAGCATTGTTCCATAACCCAAAGGTTGCTGGTTCAATTCCCAGTCAGGGCACATACTCAGGTTGCAGGTTTGATCCCCAATCGGGGTGCACGTGAGAGGCAACCGATCAACGTTCCTCTTTCACATCAATGTTCCTCTCCGTCTCTCCCCCTTCACCTTTCTCTCGAATAAAAGAAATCTTTAAAAAAAATGATGAAGCCCTTGGCTGAGCCTAAGGCATCAGGACCCAACACAATGGCTGGCACACAGCAGGTGCTCGATGAACTTCTGTGGAACGAGTGATTGCCCTCTGCTTATGTCGCCAGCTGTCCTGGGACAGAGAGAGGCACAGAGCTTAAACAAGTGTCCTCTTCGACACACAGTGAGAATACAGAGGATGCGCCCTGGCTGGTGTGTCTCAGTGGTTTGAATGTCAGCCTGTGAACTGAAAGATTGCTGGTTCGATTCCCAGTCAGGGCACATGCCTGGGTTGTGGACAAGGCCCCCAGTTGGGGGGGTACAAGAGGCAACCAATCGATGTATCTCTCACACATCGATGTTTCTCTCCCTCTCTTTCTCCCTCCCTCCCCTTCTCTCTAAAAATAAATAAATAAATAATCTTTTTAAAGGGAGAGAGAATACAGAGGATGCAACGGAGCATTGAGAGATGTTGAGGCCAGGCCCGGCCCAGACCTGTTCTCCAGCTCCAGGAGCTCTGTGTGGGCACATGAGCCTTGGTCCATGTCTTCCAAGACAGCGGCCACACTAGGCAAGAAGGCAGCCTCGACAGTCGGGGTGACCCCGCACAAGGGCCACATCCACCCCCAAATCGGGGTGCCCTGGGCACCAAAAGCCCCACTGTGACTTGTTTCAAAATAGAACAAATTAACTGTTAAATTGTCACCAGACTCCAAATGGAGTGAGTCGAAACCCCAGGCAGCCTAAATTCTCAAGAAGAAATAGTCAGCCCATCCCCGTGCCCCTGAGAATGCTGGGTAATGACTTTTTCCCCTTTGTCTTATTGTTTTATTTTAGCAGAACCACCAAGAAGCAGCCACAAAAATCAGTTAAAGCTTCCAAAGTGCTTCTTTCCACCGAAATCTTTTATAAAAGGTAAAAGATTTACAAGACCTGAAGAGCAAACCAAGCAGGATAATTGTTTTTGGAATGACCCCAATATTTTCACCCCGGCGACCCTGGCTGAGCATCTTGCCCCATATTTATGATTCCTGGGCCTCCACACGCCGCCAGGCGACCTTTCTGAGCCCCCTCTGCGAGCCCCCAGTCCCTTATCGGGCCTGTAACTCACCCTGACATTATCTCTCGGGAGGGTTTTATGCAGTTTAATTTAACTCCCCTCATCATTATTTCCCGGACTTCAAGGTTTTCTCTGTTGAGCTGCCCTTCCTGGGACAAGCATAATCTGTTTGCCATCAAGCCCAATAAATATGTTTGTGCCAGAGACGGAACCACTGGGGAGTGGCTCAGACCCGGGCAGCAGCCCGGCTCTCACTCCCTGCTGGGCAGCGAGGGCGGCCGTGCCCTTGAGCTGCTGTCCCGGTGGGAGCCTCGGCCTTAGTTCCAGGCCGCGCGCCCAGCTCTAGCCAATGAACATACAGGATACCCAGTTAAATCTGAATTTCAATAAACAAGGAGCTTTTCTTCGAGTAAGTGCATCCCATTCAATATATGCTAACGAATGCTTTGTTTACCCGAAATTCGAACGTAACTGTGCGTGTGCGTCTGGTGTTTTATCTGGTACCGGCTCCCAGGGGGCCGTCCCACTCACTCCCCAAAATGCAGATTAGTACACTGGAGACGTATTACTCTGCTCAGGCAGCCGTAACAAAGTACCGTAACCTGGGGGTCCTTCACATGCTGGAGGCTGAAGTGCAAGATCAAGGTGCCGGCCGGTTGGTTCATGCTGAAGTCTCGTCCTTGGCGTGTAGCCGCCGCCGACTCCCTGTGTCCTCACACGGCCGTTCCTCCGTGTGTCCTCATTTCCTCTTCTGACAAGGGCATCAGCCAGACTGGATTAGGGCCCCCATTTAACGTCACTCCTCTTCGAAGACGCCATCTCCCGACACAGCCCCACTCTGAGGTGCGAGGGTGAAGACTTTGGCATTGAATCTGGGGGGAAACCTTTCAGCGTGTAGCAGGGAGTGTCCCGCCCTCTCCCGCCAGGAAGTCCCAGCACCCTGTGGACAGCAACTTGAAGACAAGGGCCTTCATCGTCTGGTGACCATTGGGCTTGTTCAAACGACCCGATCCTAAACTCGCCTGCCCTGTGGTGCCCCCACCTCCCCACAGTGCAGGTTCTTTGGGCTCTGCCCCGAAAGGGCCCATGGGTATTTGTTTTGTTTTGTTTTGTTTTTAATATATTTTATTGATTATGCTGTTACAGTTGTCCCATTGTCCCCCTTCTATTCCCCTCCACCTTGCATACCCCCTCCCATCTGCATCCCCTGCCCTTAGTTCATGTCCATGGATTGTACATGTAAGTTCTTTGACTTCTACATTTCCTATGCTATTCTTAACCTCCCCCTGTCTATTTTGTACCTACCATTTATACTTCTTATTCCTTGTACCTTTTCCCCCATTCTCCCTCCTCCCCCTCCCTGCTGATAACCCTCCATGTGATCTCCATTTCTGTGATTCTGTTCCTGTTCTAGTTGTTTGCTTAGTTTGTTTTGGGTTTTGCTTTCTCTAGGTTCAGTTGTTGATAGTTGTGAGTTTGTTGTCATTTTAGTGTTGATATTTTTTATCTTTTTCTTAGATAAGTCCCCTTAACCATCATATAACAAAGGATGGGTGACGAAGAACTCCTTTAACTTGACCTTATCTGGGAAGCACTTTAGCTGCCCTTCCATTTTAAATGATAGCTTTGCTGGATAGAGTATTCTTGACGTAGGTCCTTGCCTTTCATAACTTGGAATACTTCTCTCCAGCCCCTTCTTGCCTGCAAGGTTTCTTTTGAGAAATCAGCTGACAGTCTTATGGGAACTCCTTTGTAGGTAACTGTCTCCTTTTCTCTTGCTGCTTTTAAGATTCTCTCCTTATCTTTAATCTTGGGTAATGTAATTATTACATGCCTCGGTGTGTGCTTCCTTGGGTCCAACTTGTTTGGGACTCTCTGAGCTTCCTGGACTTCCTGGAAGTCTATTTCCTTTGCCAGATTGGGAAGTTCTTCTTTTTTCAAATAAGTTTTCCATTTTTTGCTCTTCCTCTTCTCCTTCTGGCACCCCTATAATTC